>CATIWQ010323457.1:0-20738 GCA_949673415.1 Euphorbia schlechtendalii | reverse complement strand
GAGATTTAGTATATATATGTTTGTTGATATATAGATGAACGATCACAAGTATTAGTATGAGATAAATATGTGTGTTATAACTTTTGTTGACATAAGTTAATAAAAAAAAATTTATCACTATGATTAGTATTCTATTTTTTTACAGTATACAATATAGGGTAAGGGTTGTTTCATCTTAACCTCTGAATGAGGTGAAATTATATCAATTTGTCTTCTAAATATCATGTATCATCTTTCGATTGGAAATAAAAGAATCAAAAAAATGACATCGATCTTTGAAAAATCAAACATCAGAAACTGATATGTGACATTTATAAACAAACTAGTGTATTTTTACTAGATTCAAAGGAATAAGACAAATTTTAAAAAATTTCAAGAAAAAGTGAATCATTTGGACTAAGTTTAAGCAGGCACATAACCTCTGCAAATGGAAATTAATGAACGTGGACGGCTATGTACAAGGAAATTATATATGGTATTATTCGTTAATATAATTAATAGTAATTGAATGAATGTGACATATTAGTTAGCTTTTCTATTCTATGTCATCCATTTCAAGAAAATGACATACCATCCATTTTTTTTCTATTCTATGACCCTATAATAATTTCCCTCATTTCAAACATATATACATACCATCTTCCTTTAAGCCAACCCATTTCTTACGCTATTGTTTTATTCCCTCATCTTCAACAATGGCTGAATCAGTCCTTTCCAACATTGCTTCTTGCCTCATTTTCAACTTGAGTTCTTTATTACTCAAGGAAATTGGGCTTTGGTGGGGTCTCAAACATGAGCTTGACAAACTCAAGCGAACTGTTTCCACAATCGAAGCTGTGCTTCTTCATGCTGAGGAGCAGTCCATGGAGAATCCTCAGCTCAAACACTGGCTTGGCTTGCTTAGTGAAGCTTTGTATGCTGCTGATGATTTGCTGGATGAGATTTCAACTGCGGCTTTGCATCAACAAGTTGTAGCTAGCGGTTCCAAAATTGCAAAACAAGTACGTCTTTTCTATTCGAGTTCAAACCAGTTTGCTTTTGGTCTCAAAATGGGTCATCAGGTTAAGCAGCTTAGGCAGAGACTGGATGAAATTGCTGCTGAAAAGAATAAGTTTCATTTAGAAGATCGTTCTGTTGTGCCTAAGGCCAGGTGCCAAACTCACTCCTCTCCGCCTCAAGTCGTTATTGGAAGAGAGCACGAGAAGCAGGCAATTGTTAAGCTTTTACTCTCTTATGATTGTGAAGAGAAAGTGTCGGTTATTCCCATTGTTGGAATCGGGGGTTTGGGTAAGACTACTCTTGCTCAAATGGTATATAATGATGATAGAGTTAAAAACCATTTTGAGTTGAAGATGTGGGTGTGTGTATCCAATGACTTTGACGTTCGTTTGCTGGTGAAAAATGTTTTGGAAGCTGCATCTTCACAGGCGCCTTTGAGCAACCAGATGGATCTACTGAAAAATTGCCTCCATGAACATATTAATAGGAGAAGGTATCTGCTTTTATTGGATGATGTGTGGAATGAGGATGTGAATAAATGGTCTAGCTTTAAAGACTTGTTGGCAGACAGTGCTAGAGGAAGTAAAATTATTATTACAACTCGCCTTAGAATCATTGCAGAGATAAGTCGGCCTATTTATATTCATGAACTAAGAGGCTTTTCCGAAAATGAGTCATGGACATTGTTTGAGCAATTGGCGTTCAAGCAAGGGCAAATGCTGAACGGGAGTCTTAGATCCATGGGAAAGGAAATTGTAGAGATGTGTCGTGGAGTTCCTTTAGCTATAAAGACAATAGGAGGAGCGTTGTATTTCAAGGATCAAGATTACGAGTGGGAATTGTTCAACGATAACGAGCTCTCAAAGATAGATGTGTTCAAGCATTATATTTTACCAATTCTCATGCTGAGTTACAATCATCTCCCTTCTCATTACAAGCATTGTTTTGCTTATTGTAGCTTGTATCCGAAAAACTATAGAATTCCCATAGATGAATTGATACAACTTTGGAATGCTCAAGGGTATCTCAAGTCAATAGATTCAAATAAGTGTCTTGAAGATGTAGGCTTTGAGTATTTCATGGATCTTTTCAGATTGTGTTTTTTTCAAGACGAGGAAAAGGATTGTTTGGGTAATTCTGAATCTTGCAAAATGCACGATTTAATGCATGATTTAGCTGTTTCAGTTTCTGGGGACAATTTCTCCACATCACATTTAGGAAAGATAAGTCTTAAAGACGATACTCAACACATGTCATTTCGAGGATGCTCAAACTATCTTTCCCAAAGTGTGTGTTCCTTGTTGAAGGCAAAAAAGATTCTCACTGTACTGAACTTGGATATTGGATTTGACATTAAAAAGGAGGAAATCAATGCAATGTTTAGTAATTTGAGATGCTTGAGGGTGCTTAATCTATCTTGGATGGGAGTTGACACACTGCCAAATTCAATTTTCAAACTGAAGCATCTAAGATATCTCGATTTTTCACAAGGTAGTATCAAGCAACTTCCAAATTCAATTGTCAATTTGTACAATTTACAGGTGCTGAAACTAGAAGAATGTAGAAATCTCTTGCAATTGCCGAGTAATATCACAAAGCTGGTCAATCTTACGGATCTCAACATGCACAATTACCGCGGACTGACTCTTATACCGCGAGGTATTGGACAATTGACGCGACTTAAGAAATTGTCTAGACTCATAATTGCCAAGGATCATTCAATCTCCAAGCATACTGGCTGTCTCGATGAATTACGTTCGCTAAACAACTTGAGTGGTGAATTGGAAATCAAGAATCTAAGGTACGTAAAAAATGCTGAATTTGCAGAAGCTCATTTGTGTTTAAAGCAAAAACTTGAGAAACTGGCATTGGATTGGGGCATGAACGTGGAAGAGAACACAAACGATGAGAAAAATGGAATCGAAGCATTATGCCTAAACCCTAATTTGAAAGAATTTCACAGAGGAAGGAAGCTGCCAAGCTGGCTACCATTTTTCACCAATTTGGTGTCCGTTTATTTCCGTCACTACAAAGGCATACAACGGCTTCCACCATTTGACCACCTTCCACACCTGAAAACTCTATGGCTTTATGATTTAACAATGCTGGAGCATATAAATGTTGGATTTGGAGGAGGGTCTTCCTTGTTTTTCCCTTCCCTAACAGATCTTACTCTCTTTGTGTGCCCTAATCTGAAGGGATTCCAAAGATTATCAGAACAACTCCCCTGCTTTCCTCGTCTTTCTCAGTTGCAGATTAGAGGTTGCCCTAACCTCACTTGCCTCTTTTTCCGGAGCTCAAAATACTTTATACCGATGGAATAGAAATCCTCATGGAAAGATTACTGAGGATGAGGGTAAATTCAGTGTTCTCTACTTTCTCTCAATTACAACATCTTGATATCTGGTTGATGAAAAATCCTCTGCATAATGAGTTGCTGCAATACCTTCCTTCACTCCTAAAGCTTAAGTTTTTCGATTGCTCATTCAAAACTGTGTGTTGTGATGAGCAGGATGATGGGAGTCAGTGGAAAAGCCTTAAAGTCCTACGTTGTGTTGAGTTTCGGTTCTTGGAAAACATGGTTGCTCTACCAAAGGGGCTTCAATATGTGACCACTCTTCAATGTCTGTTTGTGTATGAGTGTCCAAGTTTGGGGTGTGTACCAGAGTGGATGCCGAAACTCACTGAGTTGCAAGATTTTAATATCACTCAATGTGGCCAACTATCAGAGAGATGCAAGACCAACACAGCTATGGATTGGGCTAAGATTTCTCACGTTCCTAATATCTCAATGAGTGGTCAGAGAATTCAGAGAAATGGCTTCTACTTGCTCTGACTGAAATCCTTCCTCGCATTTTGATAGAGTATGTTAACTTTGTTGAACTACATTTACTCCCTATTGATTGTTTTCATTGACAAGCTGATTCTTTTTATTTGGTTCTTCAAACTTTTCTTAATCTCAACAATCATAGCTAATCTATTTTTAATATTGGCCAGCAATAAATTTCTGTACAACAACGCCTGGAATCTTGTTGGAGCTCATGGTGTAGTGTTCATCAAACCAATATGGTATTAAGGCAATCTATTACCTTTATGTCGTTCATTTTCTTATGAATAGGTAACTTTGCAAATTGAAATGGTTAAAAATTGCAACTACAAGCAACAGTTTGTTCAAAGGCTATAAACGAACCAAGCAGATTGCTCAGGCATGTTTCAGGTTAATGAAAATGTTATTCTAATGTTTCATTTCATGCATAGTTAGCCTTTTTTTCATTATCTTGCCGCATAATTTTCAATGTCAATTATTTTCTGTGCTTTTCACGCTTGTAAAAGTTGGTTCATCTATTGTACCTCAAAAATGTGTGTTTGCTATATGACTTCAATATGTGCGCTTTTTCCAAGTTTAGGATGACCAATTCAAAAACTGTGAAGCCAAAGCTTGGCCTGTTTGCATTGGCGTTCTATTGTTGGATAAATTTTACATGATTCATGTAAGCTTATTTCAAGGAAAGAACTTAATGGTCACTCAGTAGCCACAAAATATCCAAACTCTCCTTTTCTGTTCTGCCAAAATTATGCTGAATCCAATAGCAATGCCAAAATACAATAAAATTAAATATAAGTTAGTCCATAGTTAATGCCCAATGTAGTGTCAAAATTCAAAAACAAAGAAAAAGGGTTGAGTTGTATTATATTAGGTGATAAAAATCTATGCAAGTTGCAAAAGAGTCTGTACGGGTTGAAACAAGCACCCAGACAATGGTACAAGAAGTTCGATTCTTTCATGAGTAGCCATGGTTACAAGAAGACTCAGGCGGATCCATGTGTCTACTTCAAACGCTTCTCTGATAACAACTTTATCATATTATTATTATATGTCGATGACATGTTGATTGTGGAATAAGATGTTTCTTCAATTCGTCAATTGAAAGATCAGTTAGCGAGTTCCTTTAACATGAAGGACGTAGGACCGGTACAACAAATTTTGGGCATGAAGATTGTTCATGATAGAAGAAATAAAAGGTTATGGCTATCACAAAAAAATTATGTTGAGTGTGTGCTACAATGTTTCATCATGTTGAATGCTAAACCATTTAGCGTTCCTCTTGCCGGTCATCTGAAGCTAAGTAAGGAATCTTGTCCATCAACTAAAAAAGAGAAGGAGGACATGAGAAAGATTCCATATTCCTCTAATGTGGGGAGTCTGATGTATGCAATGATTTGCACAAGGCCAGACATTGCACATGCTGTTGGAGTTGTAAGCAGATTCCTAGATAATCCGGGAAGATAACGCTGGGAAGCAGTGAAGTGGATTTTGAGATATTTGAAGGGAAGCTCGAAGAAGTGCTTGTGTTATGGAGGATCTAAACCAATCTTAGAAGGCTATGTTGATGCTAACATGGTGGCAGATCTCGATACCGGAGGAGCAATTTTTTGGCAATCTAAATTACAAAAATGTGTTGCGCTTTCTACGATCGAAGCAGAGTACATCTCAACTACTGAAGCAAGAAAAGAGATGATTTGGTTGAAGAGATTCTTTGAAGAGTTGGGTCAAAAGCAAGCTGATTGCATAGTGTATTACGATAGTCAAAGTGCAATAGACTTAAGCAAGAATACTATGTATCACTCTCGAACAAAGCACATTGATATCCAATATCACTGGATACGAGAGCAATTGGAAAATGGAGTTTTTCGTCTAGAGAAAATTTCAACCAAAAAGAACCCTTCAGATATGCTGACTACAGTAATTCCTCGGGAGAAGTTTCAGTTGTGCAATGAACTAATCGGCATGAGCTCCAACTAGGAGCTGGCCTGATAACCCCATGAGTCTGGAGGGGGAGTATTGATGGGTCCAGACATCATTCTTTTTTCAAAGAAAAGTGGATGGTGGTTGCAACATCATTCTTTTTGAAAGAAAGATGGATGGTGGTTGCAACAATATTGAAAAATTGTGAATCAATTTGCCTATAAAAGGCAGTCCCTGCAAATCCAAAAATCATCCGAAAAAAAATTAAGAAAGCTTTTATTTCCTTTTGTAGAGCATTATTCCTACAAAAGAGTATTTAGAGAGTTTCCTCTTGTGGAGTAATTTATTACCACAAGAGAGTAATTAGATAGGGGGAGTTGAGTGATTTTACCTTTGTGAGTAAAATTGGGGTGTTTCCAACTGTCCTAAAATTATACCTCGAGTTTGGGTATACTTGAGAGATTGTATTTTGTATTCCCATTATTCATTAGTGGAGTTATCGGTGCCCAGTGATATTTCCCTTTCAAGGGTTTCCACTTAAAATCTCTATGTCTATTTACTTGTCTTACTATTGTTGTTGCGAATCTATTTTAGTTAACACATATCACCTCACTACCGAATTACCTTGTTCGGGACCTAACAGAAATTAGATTTGTCCATTCTCCATAATGTTGTACAGTGTACATTTCTGATTTCTTCCATATCATAGTTGTATTTTTTTTTCACCCATTGTCAGATTTTCCATGTTTCCCTACTAATAACTTAAAGAAATAAATCCTATCCAAGTTGGGAATCCCGAAAATCCATCTTCAAGATAAAGATCGAATAACAAATGGATTATCCTACAGATAATATCAAATACAATCTTTGTCCAACTAAGAATCTTAATCCTATTCAATTTAAGAGTCATTTGAGGCCTATATAAAGGCTCTAAACTTCAAAGCTATGATATCTAATTCTTAGTTATTATTATTCTAAAAACACGACAAGCTCCTTGCCTCCTCTTTAATTCCGATCTAACTTAAGCAACGGAGAGGTTACGCCGATCACATGACTAGTCCCCCATAACGACGATTTCTATCTTGCATGAACCACTCAGCCATAATGAAAGGAGCCTTAAGGAGTTACTTTCAGTTAAGAGAGTTAGCGCGTGGAACCACATTCCAGACAAATTCTTCATTGGTGCGGTGATCGTGGATAAGGTTAATGGAGCAACTAGAAGAAAGAATGTGTTGGTAAAACCGTTGTGTAAAAATATTATTGTTTTGCTAGCTCTATTGGTAAAGCCGTTGTGTAAAAATGTGTTTCTACAAAGGTGGTCTCGGTTTTTAAAGTGTATTAAGGAATATGGATCAACTAAGTGTATATTGTATACTTACGGATGTCAAACCAACCAAGGTGGTTATGCCATCTCATTATCTTCAATTCAATATAAAAGGTTCCGCCAAACATAATGAAGTAACTCACTGTTCTATTGATCGCCGTAGTCGTCTAATCTAGGCATATAGAAATGAATACATATTCATTTCTGTAAAGTTTGAAAAACTGTACGATGAAATAAATTAATTTTGGTCATTGATAGATAAGGGGCTGGATATGGCGGATCAGGTTTGCTTTGTTGTGGAGAGTTTCTGTGTCTTGACATGGGAAGCCATTGATTTTGCAGCAATTCTGAAGGCCAGTCCAATGTATTTTTATGCCATATGTTATAAATGAATATATATGTTAAATTTGTTTGTAATTTTGGTATTGGATGATTTTGACTATAGAAAAACTCCACCTGATGGATGGATTGATGCATTCATCACATATATTGAGTGTGGTTTTGACTATAGAATGGAAACCAGTCATTTTCTTTTGATTATTCAGCAGATAATACAGACGGTCTTGGAAGCATTTTGATATGACTTGTTAAAGTTTTTTAATCCAAACTACATGCATATATGACAATAAATGGTTAACTTTGAGTCTAACAATTTGAAAACATGCGAGAGTTTGTTTCATGAAAAAAAAAAAAAAACAAACAAGGTGTTGAGAATGTGGAAAGAAAAATTAAACTCAGTTCTAGTTAGTCAAAGTATATATGTAAAACTTCCATGGGAATATGTTTTTAATGAATTTAATAAAACTATGTTAATTTCACTTTTGTTAGATCACGAGTAATCATATTAACAGTAAAACAGTATATTTTTCGATAAAATTTATTTCAACCGTGTTAATGTAATATATTAACATTGCTAACATGATACATTGACTTTAATCATAGTTAATTTTTGGGACACGGATAATGAACCGGTAATCTATTGAATAATATTTTCATGTTATCATTTCCTTTTTTAATGTGTTAAACAATTTTTTTAAAAAAATACTCTACTTTTTGTACTTGGAATTTTTTTTATCCAACATAAGTTTTATAAATCTATTTTTCGTTGGTTAATGAGAGTATTTGGTTCTGAACTTGATGCAATTTTCAAACACTTCATTTAAGGTGTAAAAGTATTTGGTTCTGAACTTGATGCAATTTTCTAGCGCTTAATTTGAGGTTCAAAACCAAATCTTAGAAACCTCCCATCATTGTTCATTCTTTGAAAATTTCTATAGTTCATTTTTTAATATCCAAATTGTTTGTTCATTATCTTGCTCTAGCAGTTGGTCCGACACTCATTCTTCAAATCTTTATGCTTCTTTAAGATTAATAATATTTTTTACCATTATGAAAAGATCAAAAAATAACTCTTGATTTTTAACTACTATGCCCAAGTAGCCAAATAAATGACAAAAATGTATCAATACACCAAAAAGAAATATTATTTGTAATTTAACATGTAACCACTAATAATAAAGAAGCGAAATTAGAAGATAGGTAAGGTGTTGCTACATTATTAGTAGCAAATAAAATATGGAGCAAAATGTGATTAATACAAGTTAATTAGTCCAATAAAAATGTGACACATTTAAGAAAATGCCAAAAATTAGAAACTAGCTATATTCATAAACCTGCTCATCAGTTAGGCCAGATCAATAATCAACTATATTATGCTGTTGAGCATTTATAACACATGAATTATTGCTGCACAACTAGCCAAAATTGCCACTCATACTAATAGAATAAATAAATCAAGCTTATTCAACTTCAAAAAGTTGCCACAATTATTTCCGTTTAACATTAATGTGTACTTTGAGAAATCATATTTTTAGTTTGAGGATGGAAAAAAATATTTTTATAAAAATTTTCATGGATAGAGCTTTAAGGTCTCGTTTGGTTGGCGGAATAGCTATTCCGCAGAATAGGAGAAAAAAGAATGGAAAAAGGTGGAATGTTTGCCTTGAGTCCGTTGTAGGGATGGAATAACCATTCCGAGCTATTATACAACTATTCTTCCCCTCAAGAAGGGAATAGCTATTCCATGAGTTGTATAATAGCTCGGAATAGATATTCCATCCCGACGACTGGATCTAAGCTAACACTCCGCCTTTTTGTATTCTTTTTTCTCCTATTCCACGGAATAACTATTCCGCCAACCAAATGAGCCCTAAGTGTTATGAATGGACTTTAACTTTAATGGAAGATATGGAAGAAAAAAGTAAAGTAACCAAATATAGTTTGAAATGCTCTCGGAGGCTTACTTTGTCCAAATCGATGGGACGCTCAACAAATTATTCACGGTATTCATCTTAAATTTCTGCATTTTCCTTTTGTTATGTATAATTTGGTTCTTATAAGCCTTAATAGTGGGTCCTTGTATCATTACATAAAATTGTAAGTATATATGTTTAACAAAAGCGAAAGATAAAACTTTTTTTTGGTATTTGGCACAATTTGTCATTTCACCACTCATAATTAAATTTTGGGACTTCGGTATTGTAAAGATTAACCCAGAAAAACAATGATTTCTTTAAACAAACTAAGAAACATACATTCGCGCAAGAATCAATGAAGAACGCAGGAATATTTTTGGGCAGTTCTCCCTTGGACTAGTATTTCTACTTTATCCAAAACCACGTGGGGTACATCTGCAAAGCAATTTACTATAGTCTTTATTGAAGCAAGAAAGTAGCAAGCAAGGTGACGATTGCAGGCCTCTAAATGTAAGTCCCAGTTCTTCTGTGCTAATCGCTAAACCAAACTATTACAGAGACGAACACACTCAAGAACATATGGACTATAACAACCTAAATCTAATCTCATTAGATTTACAGAAAAGAAACCACAACAACAGTCACGCTTACAAACAAAACAACACCAAAATTACCTCTACCATATGAATCTACTCCGTAACATCAACCGCTTGATTCTTCTCTTGATCATCAACAAAAAGCCTCAAGATCCAAGAAGAAAGGATGAACATAAGAAGAAGAAGAAGAAGAAGAGAAACCAGAAAAACGGAGAGAAAGTGAAAAGATTTTGAAGCTGCTTAAAATAACAAACCCTAGTAGAAACGGAGCTTTTATACCACATTAAGTAGCCCATGGTAAATGGGCTTGAACTTAAAGATTGGGCCAAAGGCCACCCACTACTATAGGCCTTCTCACTTCAAATCTCCACCTTGGCTTTTGGCATGATCCCACTTCAACTTAGACTTTCATAGCAAATTGCTCAAGGGAAATCACCATTTTAGTTGCGAGCATAGTCTTCTTGACACACAGTCAAGGACTGCACAACTTGCAACCTTTTGAGAGCATCCTGAAACTTGGAAACAAAAACGGTTTTAGTTAATATATCAACAAAATTCACATCAGTATGCACCTTTTCAACTAAAACAGCACCAGAACTAACAATATACCTGACAAAATGTAATTTAATGTCAATATGTTTAGTTCTCTCATCAAACATAGAGTTTTTACAAAGGTGTATAGCTGACTGAGAATCACAAAATACAGTTTCACAATTTTGAGCAATTCCAAGTTCAGAACAAATTCCTTTCAACCAAAGTGCTTCTTTCACAACTTCAGTCAAGGTTATATACTCAGCCTCAGTGGTTGAAAGTGCAACAATATGTTGCAAGCTAGATTTCCAACTAATAAGATTTCCTCCTAGAGTAAAGCAATAACCAGTTATGGATCTCCTCCTATCAAGATCCCCAGCAAAATCAGAATCACAAAAGCCAATCACAGACACATAAATCATTTCCAATTGGTCTCCTATAAAGAAGACAAGTATCAACAGAGCCTACAAGATACCTAGCAATTCATTTCACTGTCTGCCAATGTAACTTATTAGGCTTTTCCATATACCAACTGACCACATTAACACTGTAAGCTATATCAGGTCTTGTGCATATCATAGTGTAGGACCCAGTAGGGTGATAAAATAGGTCAGAGGGGGGGTGAATGACTCTTTTTCTAAGTTCATTGTATTCTTCAGAAGGTTGTTTCTAAAGGTACTTCTAAGTAATTATTCTTTACTCAGAGTCCCCTTTTTATGTTTTAAGTATTTTAGTTGCGAAATTAAATAAATACAAAAATAAAGCAGAGTAAGGAAATAAGCGAACATTGATTTTATCCTAGTTCAGCCTCTGCCTAATACAGTCCTTGGTATCTTTTATCTAAGATTTAATTCACTAGTGGCTTTTCTTCTAGTGAAAAGCAAACCCTTTACAGCTTAAGACTAAAGTTCCTTTCCAATAGTCTTGCCTATGATGAGCTATACTATACAGGAGTACCGTCCTTCTATATTTGAGGCTCTGAGCTTCATCTCTCTTAAGTACCTTCCTTATGAGATTATCAAGCTCCCTCACACTAACTTACCCTCAGCTTAGTGCGATTTACAATAGTTTATAGATAAATAATTTTAATGAGCTTCTAAACTTTGTTTCAGTTAGCTCAAGTACAAAAAGATAAAATTTGAATGTTTGCTAGAAGAAGATTGCAAGTAGATTGAGAATTGATTCACTCTTGAATTCTTTCGTTAGTTTCAGCAACCTTCTTCAATGGCGGAAATCATCTTCTTATAGAGGTAGAGAATGTTTTCGTTGATTTTTGGACCGTTGCCAGGGATTCTGCCATTGTCTCCCAATCTTGTTTCTGTTAACAATCCGTTAGAGTAGCGCGTCCATCTCTAATCCGCGCCATGCTGTATTAGGTTGATTTTGGGGGTCCACTTTGTACGGTAGTTGCAAATGAGATTTGCAAAGAAATTCTTGTTCTTGATTTTGCAACAAATTTTATACTGTAGTGGACTTGGGGACAGAGCGCGTGGCGACATTAATGCAAAGTCAGCTTTCTTAACTTTTAGGACTGAAAGACTAAGTTGTCCTTTGCAGTACATCAGAGGAGCTTCTTAAGGTTCTAAGTTTGTGTGTTCTTCTAAATTTCCAACGCTTTCTGAGATGTCAAAGTTCTGGTGACGTGTTATGTGGCTTCTAAGGTAATTTTCTTCTGAACTCAGAACTTACAAAATTAATATATCTTCAGAATCCAACAATCTCCCTCGTTTTGTTGGTTCTGAGTGAAGTCAAGCACAAGATATACTTACTTCCTCATAATCTTATGCTTAGGTTCTGAGTTTTGATTTAAAGCTATATATAAAAGAAGTAGAGTCTGTACAACGAAGAGTTGTACTTTGGAATGAAAGTGAAAACTTTTTTTATTAATCATGATTGGTTACAAAGTTTTTACAATTATGAATTCGATTACAATGGTTTTTCTTTAAGCGCTAAGAATTCATCATGATTCTCCTCCTACTGATCTATCTCCTTGGCGCTGCTTAAAGGTTTGTTGGAAATCATCCGCCTTTCCCATATCTCCTTGAAGCTGTGCTTGTCTATCTCCCTCCACTCAGTGCCAACAAGTTGAGAGATAATCTTCTGCTCATCAAGCGCAAATCTCTAGACAACTTTATGAACAGCTTTTGCATTTGCTTGAAGAGGAGGGACTATCTTCTGAATCAACCTTGCAGCCTTGCTGGGGACAGAAAGAAATATGCTTTCAAGGATAACTTGGAGAGCCTTATGATTCCATATCCACTGAGTATTAAGCCCATTCGCTAGATGTTGCAGGAATGGAACAATCTCACTAGCATGTGAGCAGAAGGAATGTAGAGATAAGCCACCAAGCTGACTACTTAATCCATCAATGATCTTCTGAAGTGCCTCTGAAGTGCTTGCATTCCTTACCACCATAATGTCTCTAGCTTCATTTGTGGTCTTGGTAAGGGTAGTAGCATACTTCTCTATTTATTCCTCGATCTCATCAATGGCTTCATTCTTCTGAGCAAAAGTGGTTTCAGTGATCTGCTTGTGAGCATCTTCAACAGCCTTAAAGATCTCAAACTTGAACTCACTTTTGGAATCAGCAATATCCTTGAGAGTTTCAGCCTTAGAGTCAGTCATGTGGTTCAGCATCTCATCAAGATTACTTTGGATTTTCTCCAGCTGCCACAGATAGAAGGCATTCTAAGTCATGAGCACCTAGACTTCATCCTTTAGCCCCATGGAGAATTCTGTTGAAGTGCGCTCAATGGCAATCCCTAGAGTAGATATGATATCAGCTATCTACCTCTGGAGAGCCTCTTTCACCTTGCTGACTTTATCATGGATTATCTTCAGACCCTTTTCACCAATACCCATCAATTTGTTCAACTTTTCCAAAGAATCTAAGATGTCCATGTAATTTCTGAGCTTAGTCTCCATAAGTGGCTGCAGATGTTGAATAAGTTCAGAGTGGATTTGTGATGGAAGCGAAATCATGTCAGCTCTTTCCATTATTATCTGCGCTTGCTCAGAGATAAGAGCTACATTCTGGGCAAGTTGGCGGTTGAAAGGGGCAATCTTGATGTCCACAATAGAGTCATTGAGGCAAAGTGCCATTGTGAGGAGATCGTCAAGGGTCTTCCCAATGTGATGGAGAGAGTTTACAGGAACGAAAGCATTTGAGCTTCCTCCCTCAGCAAGATCTCCAACCATCCATCCCCTACTTCCAAGCGATTCATCTCCATAGATCCTCTGTTCCGCAGGTCTGGGGATAAGAGCCAAGGGGCTGTTTGGATCCGCCAGTTTCCTTGGGATAGAGGGTAGTTGTTGCTGCTGTTGTTGTTGCTGTTGTTGCTGAGTCTTGGACTTGCTCAAGATCTGAACTTCATCATCCTCACTTGTGTCCTCCAATAGAACTTCTTCATTCTTGTTATCCTCCTCCCTTATATCCTCTGGCCTGATGTTATGCTTGGAAAATACTGAGCGGGCCATGGCAACGAACTCATCAGCAGGATCTGATGCTAATTGTCGAACACCCCATTCAGCCACTACAGTCCTCTAAGCTTCCTTCTTTTGAAGAGCCGATAGGAATGGATCTTCCTCTGGCAGATTCTCTTTCAGCAGAGATTGCTTATCAACCTGTTCCTTTTCTTCCACCTTCTCCTCCTTCTTCTCCTCAGCCCTATCTTCTTTTTCTTCAACCTCATCCTCCTTCTCAGCAGCTTCATCTTTCTTGGCCTCATCCTCAATCTTCTTTGTTACCTCTTGAGCAATTGATGCTGCCACCATCAGAGGATCTTTGATAATTGGTGTAGGAGATCCTCCTATGTAGATAGAAATAAATAGGTGTCTCAAGAGTGGCTGAGAAGAGATGAGAGGGATCAAAGATAGCCTTTTGTTGATCCAAAGGGGGAGACTGTGGCTTCTTCTCCACTAGAAAGTTGGTAGGATTTGCCGCCTTTGGAGCTACTGGGAGAGCCCCTAAGGGTAAATAAAATCTACTGAGTTTCCCTCCAAGACTCCTCCATCCACCTCATCAAAGTCATCCTCCTTTGTCTCAGAGGTGCTCTTCTCCTTCATTTTGGCAGTAAACTCCTCTAGAGCTGGTATCTTCTTTCCTTCTGACTTTGCTTCCTCAACTGCAATCCTTATATCTCCCACTGTCCCTTTGTGAGGAACATGAGTAAAGACCTCAACTATGCTTTGGTTGAGGGCCCTAATCATGTCATCCTTCTGAGGATCATCCTCTGAGATGACAGTCTCGCCATAGGTCTTGGCTTTCTTCTTCTCCTTTTCCATCTCATTTTCCTTCTCTACTACCTCCTCAACCTCATCTTCATTAGGAATGACCATATTGGAATCAAATTCTCCCTACTTCCTCTTGGTCAGGATGCTGATAGGTTGACTATCATCTTCATCATCTGAGCTATTCTTCTCCATAGGCCTAGGCACATACTGGAACTTGTTCATGGAATAGGTAATTCCCTGAGCTTTTCCCTCAATCACTTCAGTGAGAATTATCACTCCCTCAGCAGCAAGGGCCTTACTTTTTCTGATTCTACTCCTCTTCGCCTTAGGGATCTCCTCTTGTTTTAGCACAGGCTCCCTCTGCCTCTTAGGGGAGACTTCCTCTACCCGTTTTGCATTTTCTCCCTTCTTGGCAGCTCTTAATTCCTTCTCCCTTCTCTTCTTCATCAAATCCTTCTTCAGAGCTTCTTCCCTATCCCACTTCATCTCATAATCTACCTTCTTATCAAAGGTCTCCCTCATAATCTCGCTACCCAAATATACTTCTTCTTCTTAGCAGTTTATCTTAGAGGATGATATAATCCTACTGATTAAGCCACCAAGTGTGAACTTGTGGTGTAGCATATGCTGCATAATGATCACTGGCCAGTTGACTTTCTTCTTCTCCACTAGATGGAACAGAATATAGTGCTAATAGCTAGGTACTACATTTGTTGAGTTCATCTTCTGAAGTAGGAGATGAGCCATTATGAATTGCCAATATTTAGGCTCCTGAGGCATATGGGTGCTTATCTTCTCGCCAAACCAACCTTCTGGCATATATGACTTCCTATCATAACTTACAGAATCTTCACACCCTCGTCTCAGAGCCAGCCCTTCATCTTTCAAACTCAACAGCTCTGCCAGAAAAGCTAGAGTAATGGTGATCTCCTTCCTTTTAACCACTGTTATGAGCTCTTCATCACTCACAGTGCACCTTTCTAAGTTCTTATAAAACTTAGAAACTATTTTGGGGAATGTTGGCTTCTTTAGTCTGATCTAAGTTCCTAGTTGGTGGAACTCAATAGTTTCTTTGTAAGGAGTTGATTGGAGAAAAAGATTATCTCCTAGAAATCTCTAGGGGATTACGGTAGTGAGATTTAACCTTTATAGAACAGGTTCAAAGGTCTTTGGAGGGATTTTGATGACTACTTGTTCTTTGGAGCCTTCTTTTGATGATATGGTTCTTTTAGGAGCCATTTGAGTAGTTAGGGTTTGAAGAAAATTTGGGTTTTTAGAAGAAGAAGTTTCTCAGAAAACTTAAGGAAATTCTACGATTTTGGTAAAGTGATGAGATGATAAACAATTTTTACCTATTTATATGGGTAGTTTCAAAGGGATGCTTTGGTAATTTGCTGAGATATAATAGTAACTGTTTCAGGATTTACAGTTGAAAATATATACGTGACAGTCAAGTACATAACTGACGGACGAATGTGAACAGTTTTAACCTAAAGATTCGGATTAGGATTCGGGTTTTTGAATATGGAGTAATTCCCAGGTTAAATCTTCTGAGTTATAGCACCGTGCTAGTTTCAGAGGATGACTGTTGCTTCTGAGTAGTTACGATAGCTTCTGAGCAATGTTCACACTGGGTTACTCATTCCTATTTCTCTTCTAAGGAATTGATATTTACTCAGAGGTTTGGTGAAGATGTCAGCTCTTTGATCTTCAGTAGAGATGTATACTAGCTTCACATCTTTCTTGAGAACGTGATCTCTTATGAAGTGGTGTCTGATGTTGACATGCTTCATTCTGCTATGCTGAACTGGATTCTTTGACACATCCATCGTACTTTTATTATCGCAGAGAATCTCTATGCACTCTAACTTGACTCCATAATCTTCTAGTTACTGTTCGATCCACAGCGCTTGAGTAACACAGCTTCCCGTAGCCATGTATTCAACTTCTAAGGTAGACAATGCTACTAAGGTTTGTTTCTTGCTATACCAAGAAACAATGTTGTTTCCCAGAAAATGACATCCTCCAATAGTGCTCTTTCTTTCCAATTGATCTCTTCCATAGTCAGCTTTAGTAAATCCTCTCAATGAAAACTCCCCATTACTTTGATACCATAACCCAGCTTCTATGATTCTCAGCAGATATCTGAGGATTCTTTTCACAGCACTCAGATGAGACTCTCTTGGGTCACTTTGGTATCTTGCACAGTAGCGTACTACATATTGAATTTCAGGTCTGCTAGATGTGAGGTACAAAAGAGATCCAATCATTCTTCTGAATCACTTCTGATCAATTTTCTTTCCTTCTGAGTCTTTGCTGACTATAGTGTTCGAAGCCGTGGGAGTTGACATTTCTCTTTCATCTTCCATACCAAGTTTCTTCAGAATCTCCTTGGCATATTTAGATTGATTGATGAATACTCCATTTGAACTTTTTTTGATTTGCAGACTAAGAAAGAATGTTAATTCCCCCATCATAGACATCTCGAATTCATTCTTTATTTATGAACTGAATTCTTTGCACATCTTTTCTTTAGTAGCTTCAAAGATGATATCATCAACATAGATCTGAACAAGTAGTATATCCTTATTTCTTCTTCTGATGAATAACGTGGTGTCTATTTTGCCTCTGACTTATCCTTTTGAGATAAGGAAACTTTTCAATCTCTCATACCAGGCTCTGGGGGCCAGCTTTTGACCGTATAATGCCTTCTTCAATTTGTAGACATGGTATGGATGCTTTGAATCTTCAAAGCTAGGAGGTTGCTTTACGTACACTTCTTCTGAGATAAATCCATTTAGGAAGGCACTTTTTACTTCCATTTGGTATAGCTTAAATCCCATATAGGATGCAAATGCGTAGAGAATTCTAATTGCATCAAGCCTTGCTACTGGAGCGAATGTCTCTTCATAATCAATTCCTTCTTGTTGATTGTATCCTTGAGCTACTAGTCTAGTCTTGTTTCTGATCTCATTCCCTTCTCCATCAAGCTTGTTTTTGAATACCTGCTTAGTGCCAATGATGGATTTGTTCTTTAGCATTGGGATAAGATCCCAGATGTCATTTCTGGTGAACTGATCTAGTTCTTCTTGCATGGCCATCATCCAACTTTCATCATATTCTACGTCTTCAAATTTCTTTGGTTCTATGATAGAGATAAATGATAGATGACTTGTCATTCTACTGAGTTTTCTTCTGGTAAGAACAGGATTCGGAGGTGCGTCAAGGATCAGTCTTTCTGGATGGTCCTTCTTGGTTCTTGTTTCTCTAGGCAGATCATGATGAACAGAAGCATCCTTTGCTTCTGGTTATCTTTCTTCATCTTCATGTTCTGAGAATTTGAACTCTTATGGTTCATCCTTTGTTGAATTTTCTCCTTGGGTTGACTCAGAAGATTTTTTATGTGACAGAATCTCCATCTTCCTCTGAGCTTCTTCTTTTTCCTACATGGTTAGTTTCATCAAAATCTACATGTACTGATTCTTCTAATGTTGTTGTTCTTTTGACAAAGACTCTATAAGCTTTGCTATGTGTTGAGTAACCAAGAAAAATTGCTTCATCAGCTTTAGGATCAAACTTTCGTAGTTGTTCTTTATTCTTGAGTACAAAACATTTACACCCAAATGCTTTGAAATACCCAATTTTAGGTTTTCTACCTTTCCAAATTTCATAGGGAGTTTTATCAATTACTGATCTAATGTTTACCCTATTCAGTATGTGGAAAGCAGTATTGACTGCCTCTACCCAAAAGTATTTGGGAAGGTTGTTGTCACTCAGCATAGACATGGCTATTTCAACTAAGGTTTTGTTCTTCCTCTCAACAACCCCATTTTGTTGGGGAGTGTAAGGAGCAAAGAAATTGTGTTCAATTCCTCTAAAGTCACAGAAACTAGCAAAAAATTTATTCTCAAATTCTCTACCATGATCGCTCCTTATTTTAGATAGAAGGAATCCTTGTTCAACTTTAATTCTCTTACATAACCTGGAGAACCCTTCATAGGCTTCATCCTTACTACTTAGCAAAATAAACCATGTATATCTGGAATAATCATCCACTATAACCAAGGTATATCTATGTCCACCCATGCTCATGGGAAGAACCGGACCAAACAAGTCTAGATGAACTAATTCTAAGACTCTTTTAGTGGAAAAATCAGATTTAGACTTAAAGCTCTTCTTGAATTGCTTTCTATACTGACATGCACTACACAAGTGATCCTTTTTGAAGTTTAAGCTTGGCAGACCCTCAACAAGTTTCTGTTTGACTAATTTGGTCAAAAGGTTCATGTTAGCATGTCCCAACCTTCTGTGCCATAGCCATGACTCTTCCTCTTTAGTCATTAAACATATATCTTTCTTTTATTTATCATTTAAATTAATTATGAATACATTATTGACTCTAGGAGCATATATTAAAGTTTTGTTTGACTTACAGTCAATGACGGAGCATCCTTCTGAGTCAAAAATGACTTTTCTTCCTTGGTCACATAGCTGAGCAACACTCAGAAGATTGAACTTCAATCCATCAACAAGGGAGACTTCTTCAAGTTTGATTACTAATCCAATGGTTCCTTTGCCAATGATTTTTCCCTTTTTGTTATCCCCAAAGCTTACATTTCCATATCTTTTGCGTTCTAATGAAATGAATGATGTTTCATCTCCTATCATGTATCTTGAGCATCCACTGTCTATATACTAGATTGGTTGACCTTCTATGGATTTAAGACTTACCTGCAAAAGTAGATGGTTAGAATCTTCGAACCCAGTTTTCCTTGGGTTCGGGTGCATTATAAATTAGATCTGACCAATCATAAGAATCATAAAAACCATTCTTAAATCTACACATAGAAGTTGTATGGTTTTTCTTTCCACAAAAGTTGCAGAAGACCTTTACAGCTTCTCTAACCTTTTCTTTCTGTAGAGTTCTGGGAGATGGGCAAAGATCAAAAGGTTCTTGAAGTGGTTGCCTCTGAGGTATGACTCTTCTTCTGGTTTGTGGATTTTCCCGAGTCATCTTCTGATAACCTCCCTTTTGATGGCTATTTACGTCATATCTATATCCATACTCCTTGTATTTCCTTTGCTTTAGAGTTGAAGATTCACCTTGATACATCCTTTGAAGATTTTACTTCAGAGAGGCGTTTGTCTTCTGAGAATGCTTCTTTTGAGAATGATCCTTCTTCTATGGGTGTATCTTCTTTTGAGGAGCTCACTCTTGTAAGGTTCTGATTTTCTAGGCAGAGTTATTTTACCCGATACATGTCCTTCTACCAACATTACTCTTATGCTGAGGTCGGTGGCATTGACTCCTACCAAAACCAATTCTCTTTTAAGCTTCTCAACCTCAATTTCAAGCTCTCCTTGCCTCTTGTGAATAGCTTTGATGGAGTTATCTCTAGCTACATCTCAGATACAGAAGTCTTCAAAGTCTTCTTCTAGAAGCTTCATATGTTTCTTGTTCTTCTTAACCTGCTTATAAATTTGTGCAAAAAATTTGCATGATTTCATCAGGAATATTGAGTTTGGAATTTACCTCATCATTCCTTTGAGATTTTCCTTCTGAAGATTAGACTTTCTCTATGCTGCTATGCCAGGATTCAACTGTTGGGTACATATCATCTACAGCCATGAAGTATATCTGAGTAGTCTCTTCATTCTCTGAGGAATTTGCAGAGCTTTCTTCTTCACTGTCGCTCCATGTTTCCACCATAGCTTTTTTTTCCTTTATCTTTTCTTAGCCATGGGCAGCTTGATTTAATATGTCCTTCCTGGTGACATTCAAAACAAGTTATAGGTTTTTTATTTTCACCTTTGATTTTCTCTTCAGTCCTTCTGAACTTGCTCTTCTTCTGGAAGTCTGACTTCTGAGGAAAATTTCCTTTCTTTTGAAACTTTTGAGGAGTCTCTGAGTTTTTCTTCATGAATTTCTTTAATCTTCTGTCCAGCATGGCCATATCCTCATCATCTTCTGATAAGCTCTCATCAACTTCTTCTACTCTCAGGATTATTGCCTTCTTTCCCTCAAACTTTGCCTTTTCTTTCTTCTGAAAATT
>CATIWQ010323435.1:0-21405 GCA_949673415.1 Euphorbia schlechtendalii | reverse complement strand
ACTCTTATGTGGATGATGTACTCTTGATGCACCCAGAGGTGCTCCATGATTTGGCTTGCTATGTAGATCTCTATTTCGAGCAAGCCAAGTTACAATGTTCTTTGTGCTATAGAGATGAGTGTATGCCTCTATGACCACGCTACCATGGTATGTGATAAGTCTTCTTTTTCTTTTATATTATGTATGCTTGCTTTCTGAATGTGTTTCTCTCAACAATTATCCTTGGCCAACAAGGTAAATCGGGCTCCAAAGGTATCCCGTGAGAACTTGGAAAAGGCCTACACCGTGGCAACACTTCTTTCCAGCTAGAGGTGCATGATATCAAGGTTGAGAAGGTACAGGATTCTTCAAGGTCGGTGATGAGATCGCTAAAAGTTGAGGGCATTGATGGACGAGAAGGACAGGAGCTGAAGAATGCCAATGCAGACCTAGCTCAACCCAATGGGGAGTGGAAGAGGCTTCTAAACATGATGTGCGGGATAAAAAGTGCTCAGATTTGGAGGTTGCGCTAGCAAAGTTAGAGGTTGATTCCCGCATCAAGGAATTGGAAGCTTTGTAGGAGGTGGAGCTACTAGGAAGGGCGCGCCCGAGCAAGGCGTTGAGTTTTAGCATGACCAAAATAACACTAAGGTCACGACCCTTGAAGGTATTTCAAGATAAGTTTTCTCGCCACATTGAGAAGTGGAAGGCCAAAGTGATAGACACCTGATTTGATTGGTTGGATGAGCACCATAGCTATTGCCATGCCTTCCTAACTAAGGTGCGAAAGAAGTTTAAACTGGCTGATGTGGCATTCGGAAGAAGACATCGGCCATTAGCCCAAGGATAAGTGCTTCCTTAGTTGTATCATTGAGAAGCCACACAAAGCCACATACTTCAATATTTGATCACTAAGAATCAAGGAGGAGGCAAAAGTGAACTCTGGTCACCAGCCCGCGGCTTAGATCAGCCTCGCTCTTCTTCTCGTCTCTTTTTTTATTATGTGCTTTATCTTCTTTTTTTATTTATGTAAGCCATGGGTTTGGCTTTTATCTTAAATTAATATTAATATTAATACATTGTTTTCTTTTTATTATTGTTCGCTTTAAACTATATGCTCTATTTCTTTCATTGTTTATTTACATCTCCAAATGCATAGAGATAATTGAAGTGTAACACCCCTTGATTCGTCAATCTCTAAATGGAAGGAATGTTTAAATAGAGGTTGCACTCTACGACTTTATTGTGCTGGGGGGACTTAAGGCTACAATTCTCAAGCTTAGGTTTTTTTGAATGGTGGAGGGTATCTTAGCTCAATTTTCTTTATATTAGGTTAAGTGCACCGGGAGATCCATAGATTGTGCTCAGAGAATTTCATACGAGTTTTTGCAATTACGCTTGTGATGGGGGATTTTATAAATCACGATCCACGAACTTAGTTATATTAGAGACATTATAGTTACTCTAATGTCAAGGGGATTAATGGAAATTGCCCTCCGCATTCTTGGTTAGATTAGAGTTGTTGTAGTTACTCTAAAGTCAATTTGATTTTTTAGAAATCATGCTCCATGGTCTCGGATAAATTAGAGCATGTTTCCATTCTTCCGTATATTTGCGTTATTCGAACTTGTATTGTAAACTATGCTTTATTGATCCTAAAACTTGCGTTGTTTACTTACTTGATACTTACCATTGACATGCACATATATTTCAATGAACATAATCATAATATTTAGCACAAGCGATGTTTTCATTAATGAAATCAATTGAGGTACAAAAGATTGGACTCCTATCATTCGTTGGCATATACAGGTCGATAATCTATTCTGTAAAAAAAATGGCCCTTAACCTTGCTGACTGATAGGATGTCTAAATTATATACGTGATAATGCTTGATTCTGTCTTGGTTGATCGGGGTTGACGAACTCATTATCATCTATGTCCTTGATCTTCACTACTCCTTTGCTAAGGACTCTCTTGTCTATAAATGGCCCCTCCCAATTCAGTCAGAACTTTCCTCTGACATCTATGTTCGAAGGCCTTAGCTATTTTAGGACTAAGTCTCATGCCTTTAATGGTTATTTCTGTTGTTTGACTTAGTTGTTGTATGCCCTAGCCATCCTTTGCTGGTACATTTGCAGATGATCCAAAGCTTTCAAGCGATGCTCGTCTATCATTTTGAGTTGCTCAAACCTGGCCCTGACTCAATCCAACTCTTCCAACTTTGCTTTCAAGGCTACTCTGAGATATCCTATATCTAGCTCCACTGGTAGACCCGCCTCCATGCCATAGACTAAGGAAAAGGGTGTTTGATTTCATTGGGGATTTAATACTTGTTCGGTATCCCTAAATTTCCATGGGGAGTTTATCTGCCCAACCCTGTAGGTGACCACCATCTTGCTCAGGATGTTCTTGATTGACTTGTTGCCCTCTTTCATTGCTCTGTTAGCTTGAGGTCTATAAGGGGAAGAATGATGATGTTCTACACTATACTTATTCATTAATTCTATCGTTGTTCTTTGAAACTGGACTCCATTGTCTGACACAATGTGGTGAGGAATCCCGTACTGCACGAATATGTGTTTTTCTATGAACTTGGCCATTTTCTTAGAGGTGATGTTGGTGTAAGATTCAGCTTCCACCCACTTCGAGAAGTAGTCCATTGCCACCATGATAAACCTATGACCGTTTGTATAGGAAGGCCAGATCCCTCCAATTATATCTATCCCCCATGATGAGAATGACCATGGAGCAGACAAGTGATGAAGTTTTATGAGAGGCAAATGGTTGATATTCCCATAAATCTAGCAGGCATGGCATTTTTTTACTTCGTCCACACGATCTACCACCATAGTTATCCAGAAATAGCCTTGTCGTTGGATCTTCTTGGCCAGTGAAACACCATTCATGTGAGGGCCACAGTCTCCCGCGTGTATTCATCTAGTCACCAGGAGGGCTTCCTTCTCTATAAGGTAACATAGTAGCAAGCCTTTGCTAATCTATTTGAGCAGGTCATCATCAATCAGGAAAAATTGGATAGCCAATCGATGAAGAGAGGTGCATTCGGAATATGATGCTTCCTCCGGGTATTGGCCATTCATTATGTAGTCAACAATGTTCGAGTACCAACATTATAATACTGAGCCATCTTCCATTGCGACCATCCTATAATAATAAGGCTTCTTTGTGGATTGCAAGATAACTGGCTTGATCGGTTGGGCTTGGGGCCCCTCCCACATTGACGCTAGAGTGGCTAGGAAATCAGCCACTTAATTCTCCTCTTATGGTACATAGCAGAAGATGCAATCATCGAATCTGGTAGTGATACCCTGGATGACCTCTGGGTATGGCCTTCAAGATTCTTCTTGTATTTCCCAATCTCTGGTGACTTGGTTGATGACTAATGCTGAGTCCCCTATGATAGAGACTCTCCTCGCCTTGACCTTTTGTAGTGCTTCGAGCCCGAACAAGCACGCCTCATATTCAACACCATTGTTGGTAACATGGAACTCGAGCCATTTAGATAAAGGTATGATTGTGTTGTGTGAGGTTATTAATACCACTCATAGGCCTGCCCCATTCCGGTTCATTGCATCATCGAAGTACATTATCCACTTTTGTTGTAATTCTTCCACCATAGTCAACTGTTCATCTAGGAATTCAAGGTCTTCGACATAGTTAGAATCTAAAGCTTAGTTTGTGAGAAACTCGACCATGACCCATCCCTTGATGACCTTCCAGGTTACATACGTGATGTTGAATTTAGATAATAGTAGCAGCCACCTGGAGAGTTTACCCGCAAGGCTGGGTGAGTGACAAAGATACTTCATCAGATCGAACTTCACTACTACCTCCCCCTTGTAAGATTAAAAATAATGGCGCAACTTCTTAGTGAGCCATACCATGGCCGCGCAGGTCTTCTCTACCAACATGTACTTGGACTCGTGTTCTAGCAACTTCTTACTTAGATAGTATACAGCATGTTCCTATCGATCTTCGTGCTCCTATACCAACATTGCTCCCATGGAAGATTCTTCGATAGCTAAGTAGAGGATCGGGGGTTTCCCTGGAACTAGAGGTTTCAATACCGGTGGACTGACTAAATATTACTTGATCTTGTCGAATGCAACCTGACATTGTTCATTCCACACAATCCACTGTTGCTCCCTTAGTAACTTGAAGATAGGTTCATAGATGGTATTGAGTCGAGCGATGAATCTATTAACGTATTGGAGGGATCCTAGAAAAGATCTTACTTCCTTCTTCGTTCTAGGAACCGGCATGCTCCTAATCGCATTACTCTTATCTGGATCCATCTCAATTCCTCGTTGGCTGACGATGTGGCCAAAAAGTTTCCCCGACATCACCCTAAACACACATTTTTTAGGATTTAGGCAGAGATTGTACTTCTCGATTCGTGGTAGAAACCTATCTAGTAGCATGGGATGTTCTTCTTGAGAGTTTGACTTCACTAACTTGTCATCCACATAGACCTCAACCTCCTTATGCATTGGATCATGCAATAGGGCGGTAGCGGCTCTCTAGTAAGTTGCCTCAACATTCTTCAACCCGAAAGGCATCACTTTGTAGCAAAAACTCCCCACTCTGTAATAAAGGTGATCTTGATCTTCCCTTCTATGGCTATAAGGATTTGATTATATCCTGAGAAACCATCTATGAAGGAGTACATAGTGGCCCTTACAGAACTGTCTACCAAGACATCGATGTGAGATAACGGATAGTCATCCTTTGGTGAAACCCTATATAGGTCTTGGAAGTCCAAGCATACTCAAACCTTCCCATACTTCTTTACCACCAGGATGATGTTAGCCAGCCAAGTTGGATATTCGACCACTTCCAAGAATTTGGCCTCGATCTGCTTGGCTACCTCTACTTTGACTTTCTTTGCTTATTCAGGTCGTAGTCTTCGTAGCTTCTACTTCACTGGCTTGAACTGCGGGTCGATGGGGATTTGGTGCTCCATGATTTCCCTGTCAACTCCTGGCTTATCTTCATACGACTAAGAGGATGCTACCACATGTTGTTTAAGTACCCGAGTAATTTCTTTTTTCTCCTCAAGAGTTAAATCTTTTGAAATAGTCACCATTTTTGGTGATTCATTTGTACCTAGGTTGATTTAACGTAATGATGCATCATGTATGCTAAAGACCTTATACGTATATTCAAGAAAATGTGTGTTTCCATTTGGCTAAACATCACACAAGTAAGCAAAGTTTGGATTCATTGAATTAAATTCTTCATAGGCTGAGTTGTTTACATCATAAATGTTTGATATGTCAAAGATTACATCATCTATTTCCTCCTCCACAAGCGGAGGGGATTCTTCAGTGAGGGGAACCTCGAGAATGTTGTGGTGGCCTTGGATGGACTGCAGAGTTAGAGTTGGCTCTTTTACCTCCGTGGGTTGGAGCTTCATCTGCTGTATCTCCTCCATGACTATCCTCATTACCGTCGACAGGGAACCACTGCTTGAACTTTTCCTTTGAGCTACTTGGTCCTCATGAGTGCCGATAGGACTTTGGTGATGGCTTCCAATGCTTCTCTAATGTATTCATGGTTAAGTTCCGGTTTAGGTTCAGGCTCGTCTTCTTGGAGCATCTTAACTTTACCCTTATCCTTGTCTGAGCTCATCATTGGGACCAGGGAAACTGGCTAGTTGATTTGGGCAGTAGGCTCATCACTAGTGATTGTAGTGATGAGGAGATCATTCTCTAAATTAGAGACATCATTAAAGATCTCAAAGCCAGGGACTTCTTCTTCATTCTTGATCAAGGGTTCAGCCTCACCCCTTATACTGCTCTTTACCCTCTATTTCGCATATGCTGACCATGTTATAAAAGAGAGGCTTCTTGTGCTTGTAGATCTTGCTTTTGAGAGTGAAGCCAAGACCAAATTTCAGCACTAGCAGGATGGGGTTGACTATTTTAGTTACGCCCTGATGGTACTTCCCGAAGCCTTTACCAGGTACATATCCTTGGCACTTCATGATATGCTTAAGCCCTTGAGAGAAGTGGTGATATCCAATGGGGATCTACCCTTTCTTCTTTCCATCAGTCAACATGGTAATTCTAAGTCCATGGAATTCCTCCTCGGTAAAGGCTGCTACTGCCAATATAGACTCCTTGTCAACCTCAATAGTCACTAGCTTCCCTTGATGTATCAGTTTGAACTTCTGATGGAGGGTCGACGGGAAAGCCCCCAAAGCATGTATCCGAGGACTTCCCAAGAGCAAGGGGTACAAGACCGAGATGTCAAGTACAGTAACTTAACTTCCGAAGCCACACCTTTAACCATCACTTTCGTAGTAAAGGTGCCCACTACTCCTCTTCTAGAGTCATCATAAGCCCGGATCACTGTATCATACCTCTCCAGCATGCTTTCATTCATCCCTAAATGTAGGAGAACTTTCAAAGGGCATAGATTTAAGGCGGAGCCGTCATCGACCATGACACATGGGATACACCTATCCAGTATGTTCACTCTGATGAAGAGTGCTCCGTTGTGGTTCCTGTTCTTAGGGGGCAGATCTGAGTCATCGAAGGAGATGGTGGGGAACTTCTTATCTAGGATGCCTTCTCCGATTATAGAACACATCTCTATGATGGACGTGGTTAGGGTCGTATCCATCTCCATTAGTGTCTAGATTAATCCCTTCCGATGGGCAACTGAGAAGCGCAACAATTGCCAGATGATGTACTTATTCCATGTTCCCTTTAGTTGGTGCACTAAAGGGTCAATATCTAGATCATCTTCTTTCATGACAGGGGGGAGTGGTGGTTCAACGGAATCTCTGGCGATCTCTTCGGTAGCCGAGTCCCACAGCTAGATTAGATTTTTTGATCTAAACACCTTCCCACTACGAGTGATCCGCAAGATCCCATTCTCAATAACCAGGGTTTTTGTGGGTGTCTGCCATAAATATTGAGCCTCCTCTCGATCCCGTTTGGGCTTTTTCGAAGCTGGTATTCATTCAGGTTAATCTGCTTGGCCCCGTACACAATGGTCTCTCCTTCCACTAGACCGACCGTGTCTTGTTTATTCCTTCTCCTAGATCGGTGTATGTAAGCATCTAGGTTTATTAGACCCGCATCTTGGTTGTTGTCCACCTTACTCACATATTCTATCTCAGCGAGAGAGTCGAATGGGTTGAATGGCTCAGGAGTTTCGCCTGAGTTCTCAGTGCTGGATCCTACGGCACTTATCACAGGTTGGATTGCGAGATCATCTTGAAAATGTGGCTAGTAGGTATCCCAATCCCCACCATAAGGACTTCATCTCCGTCCTCGCAGAGTATCTAATCCAGCTTGTGACCCCTACGAAGCAACTCTTCAAAAGTTACGAAGCTATGAGTAGTGAGGTGGCTCCGGTATTCTAGACGGGCTCCCTCAATCATCAATCTTACTAGGATTGCTTCAGGGCTTCCTCTTAACCATTACTTGTATCGCCATCCACCGACGAACGTATTCCAAGAAGGGTTCATACTCCTCTTATTGACATGCCGAAAGTTCCCTGAATTCCATGGGCCGTTTCTCTTCATGCATGAAGTCTCATTTGAAGGCCCTATATATGCTTTTCCAGCCTTTCTTTATTACCTCCAGTTGGTTCATATACCACTCATAGGACGTACCCGTTAATAAAATAAGGGAAGAAGGTAACTAGCTTCTCATCGGAGAGACCTTGGGCCCGCATAAGAGTCGAATTACAATAAGTGAAAAGATGACGTGTTACTATCTTCAAAAATTGGCATCCCACATAAATTGACTTGGGAGCATGAGCACAGCGCTCGTCCGGGGATTCCCAAGACCCTTTGCCCCTCTTCTAGTTGGGCTATGGCTTGGCCTGAGTTGCTGCTAGAACCAATCATCATTATGAATTCCCCTAAGGCCTCGCTTTCACACCGGATGGCCACTCTCCCTTTCTTAAGGGCCGGCTCTCCTTTGACATCAACCAGCGTTTCTCTTCCCTCGGGTGAATCCATGAGAGTTCTTCAAATGATTCCCCTTTTAGCTGTACTTTTCGCAACTATGGCCTTGCCAGGGTTAGCTTTAGCGATCATTCCTAACACTTGGTCTGGTGACATGCCTAATCCCATCATGTTGACCTGCTGCCCTAATTCCCGGAAGAACCATTCTAGTCTCACAGCCATGTCAAATAGGCTTTCAAAAGTATGGAGCTCCATTGGACAGAGGCGTTATCTATATGGGTGTCTAGCCCTGTTAATCAGCATTTATACCAAGAGGTGCTCTTCTGGTCTATACTGTATACGGACTTGGATATTCATCCAGTGCCTGGCATATTTCTGGAAGGACTCATAATTGTTCTAGACCCATGCCATCAGCTCCCTCAATGTGGGTCTAGGCTTTTGCATATGTACGAAATCCTTAATGAAGGCTTCGGAGATGCACCTCCAATCATGCCTTAATACCCCTGGTTGATTCCCATACCATTCTCCCATAACCTTTAACAATGAGTACAGGAATAGCTTAGCCAGTTCTGAATCAGGGACCCTTGCGCTCTTGTGAAGGTCTTGAATTTGAGAACGTGAAAGGCGGATGAATCCCTTTCATCGTATATAGGCATTTCGCATAGGTTATATCTTGGCCCTGAGCATGCCCCAGAGGCATTAAAATTAGCAACGGCACTCGTTCCTCCATCTTGACATAGTTGGGAAGGGATCTTTCATCCATTTGACTGGGATATCATGTTAAATACATGGTCAAATGGTATGCCTGACCCTACCATCATAATCTCTAGCATTAAGCTTTAGAATTCCATGTCGATCTTTAATGCCACCTCGATAAGTTCTCCGAAGTCTGCATATTCATGCGAGTTGAGGTGATGGTGGAATTCGGGCCGTGCTCCACTAATCAACATCCCCATCAGCACGATCTTCTCCGGTTTATCCTTAACCATCACCTGAATGGACATCCACCGCGAGCTATACTCCTTGAACATTTCGTCCTCATCTTGGATGCAAGCTACCAAGTTCATCATGTTAGCCTCATGTGTCTCCATGTATAGGAAATCCCACTTGAAAGCACAGGAGATTCGATGCCAATTACCCTTGTTAGAAGGAGACTGTGTCAAGTACCAATCTCCCGCTATTCCTGGTAATGAACATGGGAACAGCATTAATAACACAACATCCGAGAGACTTTGTACTCTCATGAGAATCTCGTATTTGAAGACATAGAAACTCGGGGCATCTTGGTAATCATATATAGACATCGCACATAGTCTGAACTTGGGGCAGTGAAAACTCTCCACCTTCTCCAAGGTATATGAACTCATATCCAATTCCAGGTCAGTACTCATGTGACGCGGGTTGATTCCTGATCCTATCATCATTACGGATTCTTCAGTTGCCTTCTCCATCCACTTCGACGACGTCTTCTCCCATTCCAGAGCCTATCATTCCCACCTTATCTTCAAATTAAAGAAGGGGATTTCATGTTGTGTTGGGCTTTAATGCAGGCTCTTCTATGACTTGGTCTTCTATCAATATGTAGATAGCCCTCAGGTTATCCATGCAGTTATTAGTCCTGTGCCTAGCCACAACATGGTAGTGGCAGAAATTATTCTTTTCCTCTGATTTAGGGGGAGCCCAAGGCTTTACACTCTCTAGTTTCTTTAACGCCCACAATTTCATGAACAAGAAACCTAGGTTAGCAGAATAGGGAGAGATCCCGTGATATTCTTCCTTCGGTAGGTGCATGTTCACAAGGTTTTGACTCTAATGACTCTTAGGATTTTATGTTTAATAATCAAGCCAAAAACCTTGTCCACCACTTTCCTACTGATAAGATATTAGTTCAAATTCGAACAGGTGCTATCAATACCACTTATCTAAATAGAAAAATGGTGACCACTGCAAGTATACAGTAACAATGTAGTTTTAAAAGATATCGATCCCACAGGGAAGGACTAGCTCTAAAAATCAATAAGAAAATGGAATAAAGAAAATAAAATAGTTTTGATTTTATTTAGGAGGATTGGAATGATGAATGGATAGATAAATGTATGATAGATTAGAGAAGATAAAAGAATGTAGATTTTCCCTACGAATAAGTATAGTAAAGAAAATATGCAAGGTCATCAAAGATATTACGTTCACTAGATTAATTTAACAGACTCGACTCTAAACACTCAGATATTCAATTATTCACCGCAGAGCAACACATGAAATGACTTTTCTAAATCTAGTACAAATGAATTAAGACGATTATATAAACCCGGATAACAATATTACTATGCTTAGTACGGGTCGCTCTCACATAGCGACATATAGCAAGTTCCCATTCCAAAAATGTTGGCTCACTAAACAGCATTATAATCACATATCCAGTGATTATACATAATCTCGTTAACCCCAAAACTACTCTTAAAGTTAACTCAAAAGAATATAACTTGATTAATATAAAAGACTCAACAAGAAATACACATTATGACACATAGATATATCATAAACTTTGAAATAGAAAGTATAAGTGGAAAATAATGTAATGTTGTAAGGTTTGCAAGTGAAAGCTAAAGTTGATCAAACCGTATCCACTCTTTAGTGGGAGTCGTCAATTCCCACAATGCCTGAGTCTACTTTGAATCCGGTCTCGACTCATACAAAACCTCCTCTAGGATGCTATTATTTGTGAATATCGAATAAACGAATGTTAAAGAATGAAAACTTTTATTGATAAGTGCTTTGCAATTACACTCATACAACAAATGCTCGAATATGTGGAGAAATCTAGTGATCGAAATAAGGTTCGAACGTAGCGAAAGCTAGACATTTTTTACTCTCTAACTATGCATACACATGAACTATAACATGCACATAATCACTCACATTCCATGCCACGAAATTGGTGAGTTTAGAGCCTTATTTATAGAGTTCCAAGGGTTGGGTTCATCCATACGAAGAGTTGTGTCCATTGGCGAAAGATTGCATCACTTCATTGTGATTGGTTGAGTTGATTTGATCTTATCCACAATGGATAGGAACCTTTTCATGATTGGTTGACTTCCAAAAGGTGTCTTTTCATTTGTTAGTTGATGGCGATTGATTGTTCTTATCTGGCAGTTGAAAGAAGATAAGAGTTTACCAAAAACCATCCAAGTCATGACCGCGAGGTTCATGTCACGATCATGAACTTTTGGTTGGCAACTTTCTATTCTGAAAAATACTAAGTCACGACCGCGAATGGTTGTCGCGATAGTGAATTGTGTTTTTCTTTAAAATTCTTCTTGTAACTTCACCGATCTTTGACAGCTTCGATCATGTGCCAAATCTTTAAGTTCCACACATCTTTTTGCATCTTTTTCACTCTTTTTACATAGAATTCCACTTTAGATCATTTTACTCCCAAGATTTACCTAGTATTTGCATTCGCATAAAAAACAACTACATACCACGTGAAATCTTTTATATTAAGTATAAAAATAACTTAAATTATAGTGTTTAATGTGTAAATTATATTCATAATAAGTGTAATTATACACTTATCAGTGCACGGATGCGCTATTTTCATCTGAGCTACCTACACTGCCACCTACTTCCCCTTTGGCTAGGAAGATGTGGGTACTGATGGAGCCCCTACTTCAGCCTTCCTATATCAAGCCCTACTGACTAGTGGAGCTGCTGCCGCATTCATGGCCTCGATCATTTCTAGCTTCACTGCTTTCTCAAACACGTCATTGTAGGATGTGAAAGTATCCATCCCTAAATGGTTTCTATATAATCATCTCGGATAAGCTGAGACGGTCTTTCAACAGCACATGGCTTTTCATCCACCGGCCATAGTAGGGCTTGAATAGCTTACTGGGCATTTGTTTAACCACCTCCAGATTCTGCATCATCATTTTCATCTTAGAATTAAAGCCATACTGCTCCACCAATGCCTTTGACAAATGATCCCAATCGCTTGAAATTTCCGGAGGCAATTTATTGTACCACTCATTAGCCAGCTCGCCTAGAGTGATGACAAATAACTTGGCCAACATTCTATCTGAAATTCTCTTAGCCCTCATTAGCGTTTGATAGTTCGTTAGGTGGGATTTGGGGTCCCCCTCTCCCCTATACTTCACTAGTTTTGGCATGACAAAATTGTGAGGGAGCCAATTTTCCTCATGTATCACTAGAAGTGTTGGATAATGGCTGGGAGGATGCCAGGAGAACTAATGAGCGTGGGTGGCTAGGAATTGTTACTTAAGTTCTTTTGTGTTTGATCCCTTTCCCTGAGACATCATGCCCTCATTGTAATAGGGAAATCCCGGCTGATAAGGGTGAGCAAAGGTCATAGGTGGTGGGTGAGACTAGCCATGAGTAAATGTCATGTCTCCGGAGCCAATGGCAAAGCTTGGAGCACCTTTCGAACGAGGGCCTAACCAGTATTGACCCACAATGGGACTCATTCCAGCATGGAATAGAGTAGGGGCAACGGCGCTGTAAGGTCCTGTCTACTAAGAGTTGAAGCTAAGAGGAGCGAAGCTGGGAGATGGCTTGTTGGCTGGCATCGCCGACAGCTGGTTTATTGATTATGGGGGTGGTGTGCTAACAATCTAATGACTGAACTGATCGGATCTGAATAGATGATGTGGCTGGGTTATCCCGATTGGTGTAGACTAATCACCCCTGGAACTTTACCCCACTTGAAATGGTCTGAACTGCGTTGGACCACTCCAGGTGCCAAACTGGAATATGTTGCTTAGAGGACTGTTACTATGAAAATATAGTGGTCTCCTTGCCCGAGGATGGCCATTAGTGGGGGGTTGAATGATCCCCACATTTTCAAAATCCGATAATCGATTCGAAATTATGGTCCTCCATTTTCCTTGGCCGGGCATGATGCTAGATGGCCTGGATGAAGTTCTTACTACCAACAAAGGCTTCCAACGCACTTGAAATTTCTCTGCTAATGTTTTGTTACGGGCTCTAAGTCTGGGCGAAGGGCCCCTCATGAGCGAAATGGGGCCCCTCATGAGTGAAATGGTCCCTAGACGTGTTGTCATCTTGGGAGTTGGTCATGCTAAGGAATTGATCCCTGCTCAAGTTGAGGCTTTGTCCTGAACCTGAACCTAACCTAGAACCTAAATCTTCACTCGAATCGGTGTATGACACACCCTCCTATTGAGATAGAATGTTCCCTTGCCCGGCCACGATGGGAGAGACTCTGACAAGGCGACGATCAGTCCCACTCTAAATCTTTACTGAAGTACAAAAGATGGAGGTCTGATCATGGATGATGTATGTATGAATAATGGTCATGTATACGGTGGGTTGATTATGATGTAAAATGAAGTCATCGAGTGCTAATTTTAAAGGTGACGTCCATGCGACATTGAGGTCTTGTTACAAGGCTCATGGTATTGGTGGTTCGACCATATTACCCATGCTATAACGGGTTCATTATAGGTTTCGTGATGGGTTGGGTAAATAGTGCGTTATACCCTTCTTTGTACAAATCTTGAGGTAATGGATATGTTACCCAATTTGGGTAGAGTTTCGGGTGTCCATTGGGACATCTCTATGTTGTGGTCCTAATCTTAGGTGACGCTGTCTTGGCCCATCTTCTAAAACTAGGTGGTTGGTATTAGTACATTACCAAGTGTAACATGGCATGTGTGTGCATATTAGTGTCTGCACAAAGATCGTGGTTAGCCTGATGTCATACATAAAGAAATGCTCGTTTGAATGCTTAATGCGGATATAGGCACATAGCACACAACATATCTCATCCGACCTTATATCTCCCACTCATAAGGGGTAGGCTCCTAATTCTAGGTTTGGTTCATCTTAACATCCCAAAGATATTAAGGTTTGTTCCTACAAGAAATAAATGTATCTTATCTTGGTAAACCTAGTGGAAGTGTTTACGGTTTCCTTATATGAGTTCAGTCAATGGGTTGTTCATGTAGAAGGTTCTTGTTACACTAAGATACTCTTTCTCCCTTTCCCCTAAATAGTTTCAAGAGGGTCCATGCTGTATAGCAACAAGTGATCCACTCACTAAGTACCTTCAATCGCCAAGGGATACTTTCGCAAGCTTCTCGGTAAAATAAGGCACCATAAACTTAATGGCTGATCCGTCTAATGCATATGCTTTGTGGAATATCAAAATCATGGAAAATGGTTTGACTTAAATAATGACTTTTAAATTTAAATGAAAGAAGAAATCCCCAGCATAGTCGCCACTATGAGCGGATGACGTTCTACCCACGTGATCACCGTGAAGCACCGGCCCCGTGGGATGGGGCGTGGGGTTTTTGAAAATATGTTGTTATGGTTGTGGAAAGGATTCCAAAGACTCGAGGTGTAAACCTCTAGCCTACGTTATACAGAGTCGCCACCCGGATCAGCTCTTCCTGGAAATTCAGTACAGCCTAGATCTGTTTAGCCTAACAATACCGTAGTATAGAGATTCAGGTCCGAATGAGTTAGTTATTTCATCGTTGTTGAAGTCATATAAGTTGGCTACCATTTTCCAATATTATGATATCCCATTCTAAATCATTTTTTCAAGTTATATTTAGCATGCATACGGAAAGCAATAAATAAGTGCGGAAAGTAAACACGTAGGAAAGTAAATGCGCCTTGTCTAAGGGGGATTATTTACATATTTTGGGGATGGGGAATACAAATTGCCTAAAATATATGAGATCTAGGTAAATGAATACATCCATATCCTATTATACAATCAATCTAACAAATACATAATTTTTATTGAAGTGCGATACTCGAAGGAAATTAAATCCTAACATACATCTAACCTAATCTACCTGCATCCACAAAGGTTAACACAATATATTTTCACAACACAAGTATGTGCCAATGCACCAAGTATGTTCGGTTTGAATATTTGGAAGACCCGTGTGGTCTAGTTAAATAAAGAGTGCCGACAAAGGCTCGTGATTTTAATCATAAAAAAGATCCATTTTTAGATAAGTATATTGCTTATTTTATCAATGAAAATGTTGTATGTGAATTTGGTTAGGTCGGATATCTGGGAACAGGGCGTTCCCTTCGTGAGGGTTTCCTGGTCTTAAAACTTAATTTTTCACAAATAAATAGAAATCATGAACGATTCTAGGCCCATGAACCTAGATGCTTTTCTTTAGTACATATTCCGGGGGAATTCCGACACGGTAATAATTTTATATCGGTTAAGAGGAAACCATGGTTTAAATATTAATTTCCCTCTGAATATGTCCAAAAGACTAACATAGCACATAAATATTCTACTGATCTCAATATGTTCATGTAAACAGTTAATTACCCATCATTAGTGCATAATATGAAAATTAAAGTTCTGGAAAATAAAGGTAACACCAACATCGGTGTTGCATTGTCAAAGCATATCCTCTTCTTAGATAAAATATTTTTCCTTTTACAACAATGGAATAATATTTTTGTTTTTATCATTAATTAAGTTTAGATTTTTGTTATAATTAACTTTTATCTTTTCCCATAAAAACCGTCTGTTCTTCATCTCTCTATCTTTTCTTCTTCCTCTTCTTTGTCTCTGTATTTTCTTTACTTTGCTCTCTCGATCTCTCCATCTCTTTGTATGCGGCTTCTTCTTCTTCTTCATGTTCTCTCTTTGAATCATGATTTGTGACGTTTTCATCTTATTTTGTTTCATCAGTTCAATTGCAATTTTTTCAGATTTTGATTTCATCAAGTCTGTTATTACTATGTGAGTTTTCAATTTGTTAATTCCGATTCTTTTTCATCTTGTTTCTCTTTTTTTGTAGATTTTGGATCACAATTTGAGTTTTCCTATCTGGATCGAGATTGAGTTTTCAGATTTGGATTACGATTTGAGTTTCAAATTTGGATTTGCGATTGAGTTTTCTGTTTTGGATCGTGATTGAGTTTGTTTTTCATTTTTGTTCTTTTTATCCAGATTACATTTTGTATTTTTTGACATTGTTTATCTTTTCTGGAAATTTTACCGTGTTTAGATCTCTTTATTTCTGCATTTTTGTGTTTGTTGTGTTTTTGTGTTTGCTGTGGTTTTTTTACTTTTCAATGGAGGAGATTTATTATTTGGTACATTTTATGAAGTTTAAACTCATGATTTCAAGTTTCTCAAATATGATGTTTTTGTGGTTTGATTGTTAACAAATCTATAAAGTTTTTTTGAATGAATGATATTACAGATTTTTCAAATCATTGGATATGAAATATAATAAGATCCATTTCAGATTTCAAATTCAATACCAGTAGCAGATTAAGTCATATACCTGGTATAATGGGTATTATACCTGGTATAATGAGTATTATACTTGGTATAATGAGTATTATACCTAGTATATGAGTATTATATCTGGTATAAATCACTATAACAATTCAAAGAATATTCAAATCATTGAAGATGAAGAAAGTACAAAGATCTAAATTCAGGTTTCACATTTGAATAGTATATGATTATTATACCAGGTATAATGGTAATTATACCTGGTATAACAATCATTATAACGAATAATATTAAAGAATATTCAATCAATTGGATTTAAAGAAAGTATTAATATCAAGTTTCATATTTCACATTAGAATCCAGTTTTCAGATAATGTCATTATACCTGGTTTAATACAAACTAATATTATCAAAAATAATTGAAGATGAAAAAGTAATAAGATCAAGTTTCAAATATCGAATTTGAATAATATTATAGCCATTATACCAGGTATAATAACTATTACACCCGGTATAATAGTCAACATAACAAAGAATATCAGAGAAATATTTAAATCATTGAAGATAATGAAAATTATAAGATCTAGTTTGAAATTTCGTATTCGAATAATGTAATAGAGATTATACCTAGTATAATGCCTATTATACCAGGTATAATGCCTGTTATACCAGGTATAATGTCTGTTATACCAGGTATAATGTCTGTTATACCTGGTATAATAGCTGTTATACCTGGTATAATAACTATTATACCCGAAATTGGTGGTTATTCTTATGTTCACGTATTTTGAAAAATCAAAATTTAAATTCACGTTTTTTGAAAAATCGAAACTTAAATTCTCATTTTTTGAAAAATCAAAACTTAAAATGTGACATACCCTACAATTATTTTAATTTTTTCTGGTATTCTCATAAAAACCCTTGTTTAATTGGGGAATCAGACAAAATATACCTCAGACTTTGGATTTAATGTCAAATTGACCCACCAAGAGATTAATTACTCTGAACAATTACTTTCTCAAAAAAAAAAAAGAAGGATTTCAAATTTGTATATTTCCCTAATTATATGCGTGTTTTTTTTTTTGGTATTGTGATCCGAAGATTGTTGGCTTTATGTTGTGTTGTTTGTTATTTCGTGTGCTCTTCGTATTATCCATATGTTAGAGATTATGCATGTTTAGTACTGAGATTGTAAATGGATTAAGGTTTTTAATCGGTTCATCTTAGCTTCATCAGGTTCGACAAAAGGTTATTAATTTCACACCACGAATAGTCGTTACTTTGACATGTTACACGTGTACTACGTTAAATCTTTATCTGTTGATTTCTTTTATATCCAAGTTTTATTTATTTTATCAATTTGTGATATGTAAAACAAGTTTTCAGTTCATAGGATTATGTTTTCAAATCACTAAAACGTTTGACAAGTATATCGTTGAAAAATTGGGATCCTAAGCAAAATGATGAAATTAATCGTATGATGAAAAAGCAGTACTAAAAATTACTTATTTTTTCTTGCAAAAACCTAATATTGAACTCGTAATATTTCATTTCTTAATTTTACTAACTACAAAGAGTGTTTATTTTTATCCAAATAATAATAGGTAAAATTTAAACGATAAAAAATGTTCTTGAACTCTTTCGGACTGTGTGCCATGGGAGGTCGCACTTGCTACACAACCCTTCGGGCCGGCCATGTTGGGTTAGAAAAATTGAGCTCCCAACTTCATTGTTTTTTTGGTAGAAAAATTTATTGATTATTAAATAAGAAATGGATGGTAAAAACTTGTTGGTTAGACCTCCCAAAACAGATGAATATAATTAAAAAATGGCATGACCCAAGAGGAAATTGAGTTCAGCATGCATTCTAATATTTCAAATGGCTCAAATATGCCTTCCATTTAAATCACATAATAACAACATCATTTCACATTAATAAAAATAATTTTTAAATCAATATTCTTCTTTGAACTTGAAAAGAGAGAAAATATAACGGTATTCATTGAATGAAGGCAGTGGAATGGAACCAATTAATCGACGAAGCATGATTCTTATCTAGAAGCAAAATTAGGTTTGATTGACTAATACAATTAGTTAGCTTAAACAATTATTATTTCACCAAACACACATATTTTCTTTTAATTTGATTTTTCCCAAGTTAAAGGACAAGAGTAAGTTGATTAAGTCTAACAACTTACGGCTTTAACAAAGTGTAAAAATCGTCTAGAAATTGGCCTCACGTAACCTAACAATTTTGAATTTATTAATCACTTAATTAGTACTAGTAGTAGTTGCTTTTTGTGAACCAATTAGAAATTTTAACCCAATTTAGTGAAAGTAATCAAATCATACATGTGATTATTTATATAGAGAATCTAATCACTAAAAAGAGTTATTATAGCTGCATTTATTTATGTTTCGTCTCACAAAAAAATTGGTGGTGATTAAAACATATAAAAAAATTAAAATTGTGTACGTGTAAGGTGATTTCAATTTTTTAACTTTGGCTTTCATTATTATTAGACGACTTGTATGAAACTTAATCTAATGATGATACCAACAAAATAGTAATAAAAGCAATCTTACACAATCAAGGAACTGAGAAGGATTTTTCTAAGTTTAGGAAAACAGGTAAAAATGACAAAGTTCTCAAGAAGCTAACTATGCCTTTAGGCCTTTTCTTGTTTAGAATGTTTTTATATATCAATCATCCCTTCAAAATTGTTTTAGATACCTCGTGAATTTGCAAAAAATGCATCATTTTGACTTTCAATGTTATGTAGCTTCTGATTAAAGAGAGAAAAATCAGAAAATGACATGGTTTAAAAGAACCAAAAGATGGCACGTGACATTGAACAAGCAAACTAATGCAGAATTTGCAAATTAAGAGAAAAATATGACTCATTTGAAAGTTTAAGGTGGTTTTGGATAAGTTCGGGGTGATAGATGTATTGGGTTTTTTTGGAACTTTAACTATTTTTTTTTTACCTCATTTGAACTTTACATTAAATAAAAAAACTTCCTACCCTACCTAAAAATGACTCGAACCTCAAACTTCTAGAATACACAACTTCCAATATAACTATTAAGCCAAGATCTTACTCACATTTGCAACGTAAATTATCATTATTACGTATACTATTTTGAAATTTAGTTGCTACGCATTAGGCTAAATCATCACCATTGACATGATTTTATTGAAAATTTTCTATTATCAAAATTTGTTTTCTGGTATTTTATTTAATTTTCGTGGTTGAAAAGAAAGGGTTAAATGCATTAAAATTCATGTAGTTTTTATTGGATCACAACCTTAACTTTTTAACATCCCACTTGATCCCTTTACTTTGGAACAAGTGCACAACTTTACATTTTTAACTTAACATATCATGTTACGATATATTTGACTTTTCAAAAATATCTTTTTTAATTTTTCATTCTCCAAATAAAAGTTAATAACTTATGTTAAATGGACAAACTAGTGTAATTATGTTCCAGAGGGATAAATAATACTTTTAAAATCATACAAAAATTATGAAGTGCAGGAGTTTTGATACATTTACTAAAAAAAAATGACGCACAACACAACATGTGACATCTAGTTGGGATGAATGGAATTTTGTATTCCCTCCATCTACTAAATATTATTGTTTTATCTAATTCACAATCTTTAAAATAACAATTAACTGAATAAGTTAAATTATAAATTTACCCTTTCTTCGATATCCAACTCTATTTTCAATATTTCATTAAATCCAGCAAAAAAACAAAAGAAAAACTTTCCCAAGTATTGAAATAAATGCTATTATTAGATATCAAAAAAAGGTTTTCATGCTATCATTAGATATAAAAAAAAACAGTTTTCATACATGCGGCGGCTAACATTTTTTTGTTCTATGCATACTATCTTGGGTGCAGCGGCAAAATCCAATTGCCAAAATTTAAATTTTTGTTAAAAAAATTCTTCACAATTTCCATTATTGTGTTTCTTAGATTAAATAGAAATGTAATAATGCAATTTGTTAGTGTTTTAATATTTAAATTCTTCAAATTTTCTCATCTTTTTATTAAAAATAGGAATATAATTACTTTGAAAGTTGAATAAATTAATAAAATTAAAATGAAAAATTTATAAAAAAATATTTTAAAAATATAAAATGATAATAAAAAATCAAAATATCTTTTAAACATGACTATTTAGTGTAAGCAATATTTAATAAAAATGTAAAAAACGTTTCAACAAAATTGCAGATAAGTGGGGCCTTGAGGAGGGATAAGAAGTGTCTGAGAATGACACGTGCATGACAATTCCCACAGAATACGACAAAAACCAAAGCCCACATTGGATGGAAATTTATATAGATTTTTCATATGATAAAATTTTTTTATTCAATTTAACATATTTTTTTATCGATATACTGTTACCACTTACCAGAATATTTTATTTGCACCAATACCAAAAATTGTACGCAATTTCATATCAAATTTAAGGTAGTTTTGAATGACTGGAGGTAGAACTGAAATGAAAAATATTTAAATGAGAGAAGAGAGAAAAAGTACATGTTGGGCTCAAGCCCTGACAAAAGACATGCGTCACGCGCTTTACACTACCAGACAAAACACGCTGTCCACGTCATCCACAATTTTGTCATTGGATAAATACAGGGGTAATTTCGGGCAATCATATGAACTTGGATTAGGCAAGAGGGTAGAGACGAAGCCATTTGTCGCCACGTGCCTTAGCGTTGGCTGTACGCAGAAAAGTCTTCGTCCCCTTTTTTGATTTTGTTTTTAGCGGATATAATTTTTTATTTAAAAATTACTACTCCAATATTTATATATTAAAACTCAACTATTGCCATTCCCCAAGGGAAAATTCTACAATATCTAAAGTTGGTTAAGTTTATCCTTTTGTAATAATGATATTTATAAAAAATATTTTCTAATAATCTCAACCATTGAAAAAAATGAATGGCTGATTTGAAACTTTTATAAAAATTAATTAATAATTTCACTTTAATTCTTAAATTATCTCTCACCCCTAATTAAATTTTTTCTAAAATTTCTATTCTACATATACACGTCTCTCTTCTCTCTACTTACTTTTTTTCAAATAAATCAATCCTTTTTTCAAATAAATCAATCCTCCATTTTTCTTGGTTAACCTCCAATAACAAACAAAATCAATTTCATGGAAACGATTTTGGATTTTTTT
>CATIWQ010323404.1:0-14735 GCA_949673415.1 Euphorbia schlechtendalii | reverse complement strand
ACAACTATAAAAGAACTATAAAATAAATATGTATTGGTAAAAAAAGTTTGGAAAAAGTATAGCATCATGGATCTTATTTTGAAAGGAAACATAAAGATAAAGAAAATATTCTAAAGCGGCATATTGAAAAAATAAACGGTTCGTGAGATAAATAAAAAATAAAAAATTAGATTTGAAAAAAATAGAGGAATTTAAAAATGTAAATAAAAATAGTTAGAAAGATAAAGATTACAAATTAATTGTCGGAAACATGCTAATTATGTAAATTGCTCTAAAATTATAACACCACACTTTTCGCGTTTTTTAAAAAAATTCAATCAATTTTCAGATGATCGGCTTTCTCAAACCACACTTCCTTATGGAAGAAAAAGATCCTAAAAAAATATAACAATACAATACCTTTTATAGCTTTTGGGGGATGATGAAGAGAAGACGAGATGACCACTTCATTTGCGAAGATTCTTAAGAAAATTGTTTTACTGGTAAAATAGGAGTTTATGGCCGCACAGAACATAAATCGCACTTGGGAATAGGTTGAAAATCAGCTATAATGGCCCATATTTAAGAAAAAATGATTGTAAAAGATGCTAAATTGCCAACATTAATACTACAACCTAACCTGAAAGTGTTCGTGCAATTGGGATTGATCACCAAACGTCACTTTAAGAATATTCTTTGTTTGAAATTACAATCTTCACTCTTACAAATGAAAATTGCCAATTTGAACAAATATATGTTTTTGTTCGACTATATATAATTGACCAATACTTGATTGGCTTTAAACAAAAGTGCTAACAATGGTGGGATACATCAGAAAGGGAAAAGACGTAATTTTATATAGAGTAGTTTATAAAATTTTGTTGATTTTGATATAAAAACAAGTTAAAAGTAACTTCAATTGGATTAATCAGTAATTTTCAAAATAAAACAAATAACAAGTACACTCTCAAAAAGTGGTTGGTGTAGTCGAATTCAGTGGTGATTTTCTCATCAAGTTCTTATTTACAATAAGAAATGTCAGTGTGGTAACAGTCACAGACATTTAGATTTTGATCGGTAACAAATTGATTTTAAAAAACTGAGTTTAATATTTAGGAAAAGTAAATGAAAGTTGAAGAGATATTATAAACACCAAATTGAGCTTACCTGGAAAATTTTGTGGAAAACAGTTGCAATTCTCCGCAACTGAACAGGGCGAAAGGGTTTTACAGTCACCTCCTCTGACTCTCTCTACGCTTTGTTTTGCACCGTCTTCTTCCTCTTTAGGGTTTGTTTGTATTCTAGGCTTGACTATCTCTACTCATTTCTAGTAAAAGCTCAATCTCTTACTTGATCAAGAAAATAGCTATGGATATACCAGAGTTGACAAACGGAAACCTGAGTCGCCGATTAATGAGAACGAGATCCGAATCACCTCCGGTGGCCCTGTCAGAAACTATGTCTCTTATGCTACCTCTCTTCTTCAGGTATTCTTACTTCCTTCTTTTCTTTTAACAAGTGTCTAGGTACTCCTCTTTTGGCATTGGCATTTTATCACTATCGTTGCTTTGTTTCACTTAAGTTATACTTGAAATAGTCATCGATACTGTTGTGATTGGAATCCTGTTGTTGATGAGGTTTGATTTACTGGAATCTTGCTTTTCTTAGCCCTGAGATTGTGCCTTGTTTCATTTGTAGGATTTGTGAATTTGCTTTTAAATGTTTTTCTGTAATTCGTTTACACGTTGTATTATTGGCGTAGTTTTGTGGTCTGTCATTGAGTATTCTCTTTGGATTTGGCGGATACCTATTTGTCCGTGTTGTAAGTTTTTTTTTACGAGGCATGGTTTGTAGATATATATATTTTTGGTGTTGTAACTTCTTATCTAAGCAGCATTGTTGCCAAATGATGGAGTTGTGGTAACTAATAAGTGGAATGTTGATAAGTTATGGTTGAAGAAACATAATAACAGTGTTTGATGGATAGTTCGTTGCTTAAATTTAGTGTATTTCTTGTTGACCTTATTGCAAAAAGGTGGCTTAGGGCCAACTTGGTTGTGCTTTCCCGAAATGCTTTTGTGAAAAGCTCCATTTTCAAGCTTTTCCTATAAGCAACAGAGTTGATTTTGGAAAAAACAAGTCACAGTTTCTTAATTAAATAGTATGAAGGACCAAAATGTGTTGTTCAAAGTAAAAATATGTAGTTCTACAAAAAGTTTGTGAGAGCAACTTATTGGGACAACAACTTGAAAAGCAATACCAGACAGGCCCTTGATAGGATCTCTTAATTTTTGGATCAGGTCTTATTAGATTTGGCATGTTAGAATTTTCAGATTGTGAAATTGAAGGATTGTTAATGTGATAGCAAATTGCATATGGTAACTTGTTTGCCATAGCACTATTTTGTTCTGTTCTCTGAATGTGCTCACTAAGATAGTTTATTTTTTTCATTTCTAGTTGTTGCTTGTTTATTTTTAGTTTCCTTCTGAGGAGAACCTAAGTACTCGAATTGGTGGTGTCTGTAACATTTTATCAGGAGAAACATGCAAGGGAGATTGTCCTGAAAGCAATGGGACAAGCAATCGGTAAAACAGTATCCGTTGCAGAGGGTATAAAAGTGAGTATGCTCTTCAAGTCTACATTGCATCGCTAAATAACGAAATCTTAATCTATATTCACCGTGCATTCAGTATTAACATCCTCGGTTTCTGTACATTGTTAATTCTGGAACAGAGAAGGAATCCTCGTTTGCATCAAGATACTGTCATCAGTTCAGTAAGCATCATTGATGTTTGGGAACCAATTGAAGAGGGCCTTTTACCGTGAGTGATAATAAATCTCTATTTTCATAAATGTCAATATTAGTACTCCTTGATACCTTATTGTGGATATTTGTATCTGATGCAGAGTGGAACAGACTCGTCAAGTGTCAATGATTACAATCACCTTATCCATTAAAGAGCTCAACATAAATTCTCCTGGGTAAGTTCATATGTCCATATTGTTTCTCCCTTTTTTTTCCCAAGTTGAATTCTTCAATTACTAACCATTTATCATTGCTTTTAAAGTTCAAATCCATAGCATAGGACGAAGCTATATCATGTTCCAGTGATTAGTATGTTTTATTTCCTGTTAAGAGGACGCTATCATTGCTATGCATAATATTCTTTGATTTCCTCCACGATTTTGAAATCCTTGTATGTGTATTTATAAATGCATACCGTGTATGATATTTTTGGATATTTCCAGTGGATTAATAATTTGCATTTTCATCACATCAGATTTATTTTTCTGCAGGTACCAAGCTCCACTTTCACTGGATCAACAACCAAGGGAACAGCATCAGCCTAGACAGCCACGTGGTTCATACATTGTTCGTGATGGTAAGCTCCACTAATTGATATTTGCACAAGTTTGTTTGTGATAGTCATAGATTTATGCTTTCTGATTTTAAGATTCGTATTATCGAGAGCGTGGTCGTGGTCGTGGTAGAGGGAGAGGACGAAGCTGGAACAGGGGTGGATATGGGTATGGAAATTATCATGGTAATTATGAAGGGAACTATCAGGCAAATTATGAAGGGAACTATCAAGGTATGAGTATCAAGATCTCAAAGCAACTATTCTCTTTATTTTTTTTGCAACTACAGATAATGTGTTGCTGTAATAATCATTTGCACTTTACCATGTAGACAATGGTGGTGGTTATTCAAATTGGGGGGGTCGTGGTGGTGGCCGAGGTAACCGTGGTGAGTCTGTCGCATCAATTGGACAGCAAAAAAAAAAATTATTCCACTTATGTGGTTTAATGCTCGTAATATTATTATCACATCTTAAATATTGGGAGGAAATCTGACCGAACACTTCTTGTTTTCACATTGTACAATGTATGCGATTTATGTTTGTCCAGGCGCATTCACTCAAAACTACCCTATTACTATCAACTAGAGATAAAGTTAGCATAACAGGCTTATAATCAAGACGACTATTTTTCAATTAATTTTGTTGCAGGTAAAGGGTATGAGAGAGGCGGAGGGCGTGGAAGGATGGGTGGGCGCGGAAGGGGCCGGGCTGTTTACCAGGGCGTAATCAGGGAATGAGGTTTGGATCTCTTTTAATCTAAATGCTGCTGTTTAGAAGTAGAAAACATAAAATGAAGAAGGGTTATGATGATGTTGTTTTGGCTTTGGTTTTGGTTGCTTTGCTTTGTTAATGGTTTTATTTGTTGCATTTAGCCAACATCAAAGAAGGAAATGAAATTCTTTTGATTTTGGTATAGTTTTGGTTTTGCCCTCCTGGTTGTTCATATTTCTTTCCTCTTTTTTCATTTTTCTTCTGTAAATCTGTTTGGATTCCGCCCATTGAGCTCATGTTATTGCTAATGAATTCTTGCTGTTTTTCCGTGGCTATTTTTTTAACAAAATACTTTTTTTGTCATTCATCACATTAAATTTTGTATGAATGAGACAAGCTGCTACCTGTCTCTCATTTTGTTTTTATTGTATATAATTTTAATAATTGTGTAACATATTGAAATTATAGAAATTTCGCTCCTTTAAATGGCTCCTCTACACCACAGTTCTTTCTACATATTATTATTGGAACTCTATTTATCTGATATAAAATAATCATAGTTGATTTGAAGTTGCTATCCGAAGTCTTCGATAAACACTTATCTCACGAGTTTTTTTCTTCAGCACTACGCTTTTAACCTTAAAAAAGAAAACTGGCAATTACCTTAATGCGAATATAAATATAACAACTTTTACCTTGGTTTAAATCTATTGGCCTTGAGCTTGGCATGAAAAGTTGTGTTGTTATTTGGTTGGTTTGACTTTCAAAGATTTTTCGATTTTTCTCTCTTTAGTCAGAAGTTAACACGTGGCATTGAAGAGAGATAAAATGTAATAGTTTTGGGAAAATTTTGTAAAGAGAGATGTTTGAACATCATTTTACTCCACGAAGGACATGTGTCTTAAAAAGAATGAAATTGATAAAAAAGTAAAACATTTAATTGCATTTGAGACACATGTTCTATATGGGAGAGAAAAGTGAATTTCCTTTTCGTTTTGCTAACTTTAGGGTTTTGTTTGGTTGGCGGAATGAAATATAATAGAATATGAATGTAAAAACATTAAATATAATACATGAGTCTGATACCGGAGTTCCTAGATTATATGAAAATCATGAAATAGTTGTTTTTTTATTTTAAAGAAGAATAATTATTCTGTGATTTCTTATGATAAATAAGAAGAGTTATTTCATCCGATGTCAGAATCATGTATCATATTTAATGTTTTTGTATATGTTTTCTATTCTATTTTATTCCGCCAGTCAAACGAGTCATAAGTGTGAAGTTATGGAAACTAAACACAATTTTTTTTTTGTAAGTTATGCTTTTGGTCAATTTTATTGTCAACAAAAACGAAAAATATTTTAATATATAGAGAAAATTGATCCTCATCCGATGATAACAATAAACAAGGCTAATTGTTTATTATTACTCCAATTTCAGTTTAGTTGAATTGTGGGGATTAGACATTGTTAATGCCATTGTATGCAACTACCATGTTATTCTGTAATTTAGTTTATGATGCGGCTTCGATTTTTATTTAACTTTTTTGACATCTAATTATTTTAAGTGTTTTGAGATCTACAAAATAATAATAAATTCTGCTGTGGTAAGGATATGCATTGATCTGGATGTAGATTTTAACTATGGTTTTTTGTTGGTCGGTATTTGTAAATTTGGATCTAACTGAATATGCTAAAATTGAAATTATCAAAAAATATAAATAAAAATGAAATAAACGAGTTACCAGATCAAAATGAATTATGCGGTTTAGTTATATTTATAATTTACGTATAGATTATAAATATGAATTCAAAGGTAAAATAACAGTCCTATAAACGTAAAGAGTGTGGAGTTAAATATATGTTTTTATTTAAACTAATATTGAAGGTAAATTTTATATTAAAATAAATATTATAAATTTTTAAAGATATATTTTGATTAATCGATCGGTTCATTTACATTGATTTTTCTATAAATAATCGATCAAACAAATAAAATATTCAGGCTACTTTTAATCGAAATCGAACTATATAGATAAAAAAATTGAAGCAAAATATCATTCGGTCAGATATTTTAGTTAATTTCTTTTTGGAAATTATGAGGCATCTTAACTCTACCATTGTTTATCATTATCATGTTTCATACAGAGGTCGTGTTTATTTCCTGCTCATATTTGAGTTCAATCGGGAATGTAGGCTAATTTAGCTAACTAAGACAACTGTTAAGGCCTTTGGAAATTTCGAAGTTATATATACCCATCCAAATGGACAAATTCAATGAAACAAAAAAATGTGCTGCCATGAAAAAAAATTAAACATAATCCTTATCCTAAAATAACATATCAAGTGTGTGGATTAATAGTGTATTTAACTGCAATTTTCGGCAAGGTTCAGTGTGTAAAATGAATGCACAGCTTAGGAAGCATTAAGGGTTTTTATTCATTATTTCTACTATCTTATTATGTTGTATTAGATGTTTTTCAACTTGTAATGGAATTTTCAATTGAAATATAATTCAATTTTCTAGGTGTTGTGATTATTTTATTACTCTTCAAGATTATACCGCCCGTTGCTTTTACATCTTTTGGGTTCAATTAGTGACTAGATTAATTAATTGTCAAGATAAGCTAAAATAGGAATTTGTATTCTCACTATATTGAGATGTGAGAAAAAGTTATTTTGGTAATAAAAGAAAAATATAGAAATTAATAGTAAAAGATAATAACAACTTTCCAACTTAATTTATATTTACTAAGTTCGATTTTATGTTATCAGGTTTCAGGTCCAAGAAAGATAAACTAATGACACTAAACAGTTTTATATTTAGAACGATTTTGCTTTAAAAAAATATATATATTTGAGTTCTAATGGGAACACATAAAATATAAAGATGGATGTGTGACTTTAACTATCAGCAATTGACAGACTTTACCATTTGTAAAGTAAGTAGTCTTGCGAACTTTGCCATTAAAAATAATACTACTATTTATATGAAATATTTGACTTTGTCCTGTTAAGCTTCTATGATAACCTATAATTAATATTTTATTACTAGAATTTTTTTTTTTTTGATAAAATTTTATGACTAGAATTAAGTTGACCCCATATGGATGCAGTTTTTCATTTATATTCAAACACTATATGCAAATTCAGGCAATTAACCAAAGTAACGTAAATAAAATCGCAATAATAGTAAAAATAGAAGAAATATGAATTAAAATGTAGTAATAATAACGCATGGATAAATGTGTAAATAAAAAAAGCAATATATAATTCAGAATTTTGAATCAAATGGTTTCATAAAAATTATTATATATGATAATACGAAAATATAGAAAATGCGTAAATTATATTAACAGATCGGGGAAGAGAATATAATTTATTTGACCACTGACATGTTATAGTTATACAACCTAAAAATAATATATGAGATAAAAGGATTAAAAGGCTTGGGTAACTAGTTACTAGGCTATTTAACTCATTGTGCATGTGTTACTTAAACTAGTGAGATGTTGGCTAAAACTAACTGATATCAATTGCATATTGGTTTACAAAACAAAAGTGTGTCTCGGCGCGAACACGCGCCAATACCCCATCAGCATAATATAGAGCCGAGTTAAAGTCTTACAAACAAATGGCCTTCGATGTTACCCACCGTGTTTAAGCTGAGACATCATCCTTAGAACCCACGCCGACACCAGCGCACTCCTTATCTCTCTTCTGTCGCATTAAATGCAATATTAACTGGCAGAGACGAATCATTTAATGCTCCGACGGCTGAAAAGTCCCCCAAGCGGCTTGCCACACATGCACCTCTTGCAGACGGGTCCCACATATCATCATTACATGCAATCCTATAAATAGCAAGATAATCTCCCACTGTAGAGGTAACTGTTATTCTATAAAAACACACTGAAACCGCCCTTCTCAGACACCTAACTTGATCGTCGGAGGGTCTTCGTCGAAAACGCTTCCGATCGAAGACTTGTTTTGCAGGGCTTAGGAACATTCGAAAGCCGGAAGATCACTCTTGAGGGACATCACTAACTTATGAGTGGTTTACATGTTTGATAAGCAAGTTTATAAGTGACTTATAAGTTAAAAACTTGTTAAATGAATAAAAATGGCATATATCTTTGATTTGTCTAAGACTTTTGTGCTTATATGCTATTTAAATTATGATATATTTGTATTGATGGGACAATTCTCATAACCAATTTATAATAAACGACTTTAAATCTTCAACTTAAAAATTGTTAATTTTCCTAGATGTATTTCACCATTCAACATATAAGGAGAAGTAGTCTGAAACACGCATAATGTGATCCCTCACACATCGACACGTTTCCACATCCACCCCAATCGATATATTTATTTATTCACATAACTCCATTATTATTATTATTATTATTATTATTATTATTATTATTATTATTATTATTATTACAAAAATAAGAAATTAAAATAAAAAAATTTCCAAAATTTGATAAGAATGAAAAAGAGGAAACATCACATGAAATTAAGAACATAGACAGAAAAGTGGACCAAATACATTCATTTGGTATTGAAATTCATAATAATTGATGATTATATATAAGAACCTCATCTCCCTTCTCTCTCTCATCTATTCTGATTTCTTCATTATTCAATTTAATTTATCATAGAAATGGAAGAAGAAAGGAAGAGAAATTCAGAATATCCATTTCATGTTATTCACAAAGTTCCCTCCGGGGATGGTCCTTATGTACAAGCTAAACATGCTCAGGTTAACCATTAATTTGCTTTTCTTTATTTTTTTATGAATACTTTTCTTTAATTTACACAGCCAGTTTAACACTGTTTTTTCAAAGCCAAAAGCCATAGTAGCTCGTGTGATAAGCTTCTTGAGACAACATGCATCAATCTAGTAATTAAATTAACTTGTCATACAATTTTAACCATTTTATTTTCTCAGTTAATGATATTTCACTTCTTGTATTAATTGTATGTTTTTTTTGCCTCTTTAATTTTTATCTCTATATAGGATAGATATTATAATTGGATTAAACCCTAAGTTCGGCTTATAGAAGAAATCGATCAATAATTTTAGCCTAAGATGTGAAGCTCACTAGCCTATATATTACAAATTATATAACTTGAAACCATTTTGATTTAAGGTTAATTAGTCATTAATTTAGTTTTATCCTTTATATACACTATTTTTATAAAAAATATGTAAGCTCACATAAAAGGCTATTTAATTACATAATGTATATTTAATTATGCTCGTACAATATTGATGCGGTGCGGAAAATAAATGAAGTTTTTTGTATGGTTAGGTTGTGACCTACTCAATAATTTCTTCACTGTTAATTAGTTTGGCTTAGCTCATATTCCACCATCATGCATATGAATATATGATGATGATTAATGGTTAGTCAAAGTATCACAACACAAATTCTTTTTTTTTTTAAGAAAAGAATAACCAGATTTAGCAAAAAAAGTAGGTTGAATATCCTGATTTATACATCTTGTTGAATACGTTTCGATATTATGTAAACAATAATTGAACCCAGATAGTTAAGTTAATTAATGAGTGAGAGAATAATTTCATCATCTTATATTTTTTTGTTATATATATATATATATATATATATATATATATATATATATGCCGGAGAGAATGCATTTTAATTTCTAAATGAACCCATTGAGTCAATAAAAAATAGATAGAATTATCGAAAAGTAGGGAATTTGAAAAGCTGACAGAGGACACAGATTCATATTCCAAATCATTAATATTGATAAAGAGGATAAATTTAATAACCATGTAAAGTTGATTATTATAGTGATTTATAAGTTGTGTATTTTGCAATAAAAAATGAAAGTTAAAAAAACAAAAAAGATATATAATCATCTTTTTCTGCATGCGATGTCAAAATGAGTTGTGTTGCCGTTCGATATATACTGAAGTGACATGTTTAAGGAGAACACTAACACTGAAATACAATACAACTCATTTAGTTATATGTGTCAATCCATTACACGATCCATACATTAATTGGGTCAAATAATTCAACCCGTTTTTCATATTAGTCCGTATAACATGAACCTATTAGTATTATCTAATTTATGAAGCTTCGGATGGAACGACGTCACTTTTCCCTTGTCGATTAATAATTCTTTTTTTATTTTTCCTATCCCAAATGGAACGAATCATCCCTCATTTTGTGGCCAAAATTCAAACCCGGATCGTTGTTTGAAATTTTTTTTGTTTCAAAATGTGTTTGCTTCTAGAACAATGAAAAGTAGTTGTAACAAAATAAAAATTCTTTTTTAATAATATGAGATATTTTTTTTATCAATTTTATTAATTATGAATTTAAATCCACGACACCTCTTGATTTATCCGTGGACACTAAACCAAAGTCCAATGGTTAATAAAACAAAAACTTGGAAGTGTTGTTTGATATCAAAAAAGTTAAAAACAACAGCGCAAATGAATGCCACGTGAGGTCTCTTAAGTGTAGGGATTCTAATGGGCTAGATTTGAACCGAATCTGAACTCAAATTTTCATCATTTCAAACCTGGCACAAGCATCCGCTATAGAAAAAAACGATGAAATTGGGGTATGGATCCGATCCACATCCAGCCCTTTGCCATCCCTAGTTAAGTGTTGTGGTTGATGTTAAATGTACCAGTAACTTTATCATATAAATAGTTTAAAGATACTGTAATTGTTGTTTGATGCTGAAAAATGTGAAATGAAGGTCTGGTATAGTATTCATGGTAATAATGAAAGAAAATGAATGGTGAATGCAGCTGGTGAAGAAGGAGCCAGAGACGGCAATAGTATGGTTTTGGAAGGCAATAAACGAAGGAGACAGAGTAGACAGTGCTCTCAAAGACATGGCTGTTGTTATGAAACAAATTGACCGAACTGAAGAAGCTATTGAGGCCATCAAGTCTTTTAGAGGCCGTTGCTCTAAACAAGCTCAAGAATCTCTTGATAATGTCCTCATCGACTTGTACAAGGTATTTTAATTACTTTAGTTACTAGTATTATTTTCTTCTTAGTTACTTTCTAACTTTTATTTAAAAATGGGAAAATGCAGAAATGTGGGAAGGTGGAGGAGCAGATAGAATTGCTGAAGAGAAAACTGAGATTGATTTATCAAGGTGAAGCTTTTAATGGAAAACCTACTAAAACTGCTCGTTCTCATGGCAAAAAATTCCAAGTTTCTGTCAAGCAAGAAACTTCTCGGCTACTGGTTCGTACCTATTCTTGTTTTGAATTTATATAAATGGCCGAGGTTTTTTTACGTGTAAAAATGATACTCCTTGTAGATTAAGCATTGAAGTCAAAAATAGATAATTTAATAATTTATACAAAGGATCAGATTCTTTGACGTGGAAAAATTGTTTTCAATAAAATTTCATCATGCTCATTGATAACATATTTGTACAATTTTAGGATTCATGAACACACACTTGCACACGTCTAGAATTGTATGAAACTTCATTTTTCAGGTCAGTAACTCGGTTCCATGTATAATTTGAAGTACACAATTATACATGGGTGTCCGAGTGGTATATATGGTAGAATGTGTATTAAAAATTATTTTTCCATTTCAAGTGACACATTTTTCCTCCATAAATGGTATAAATAACAGAAAAATTCTCTATATAATTTGGATCAATCCAATTCATTGATGTATATTAACTGTAATTTTTGTTTTTCAAAAATATTAACTGTAATTTATAAATGTGTGACAGGGCAACTTGGGGTGGGCTTACATGCAAAAAACCAACTATATGGCAGCGGAAGTAGTTTACAAGAAAGCCCAAATGGTAGATCCGGACGCCAACAAGGCCTGTAACTTGGGCTTTTGCCTTATAAAACAGGGCCGATATGACGAGGCCCAATCAGTTCTCCGAGATGTATCGGAAGGTAGACTTCCCGGCTCGGGCGAAATCAAGGCTGTAAAAAGAGCTGAAGAACTGTTAATGGAAGTAGAATCTATGATTCCCTCAACTGATTTGACTGAAATATTGTTTGATGATGAAGAATTTGTGAAGGGTCTTGAACAAATGCTTAATGTTTGGGCTCCTTCTAGATCTAAGAGGCTTCCCATTTTTGAACAGATTTCTTCTTTCAGAGATCAATTAGCTTGTTAGTTTGTTTGAAGTTAAAATTGTGTGTGTAGTTGGTAATTGTGGTTTATTATTTGTATTTACTTAGGTCACATCCTTGTAAAGTTTTCACCAGTCAAATAATTAACCATCAATTTGGTAATTATCTCTTATATATATAAATTTTCCTTAGTGCCTATAATAAATCATAATTATTTCTCATTACCAACAAATTAGTTGTTCCACTTAATTGAAGAAAGTCTAACTAAAACATGGCATGTTTTTCCAAGTTGAGAGGTCCAGCATTCGACTTTCATGAAACTGAAACAGATCGACTGGTTTGAGCTGAAAAGTGAAATCCATTCAATAAAGAAACAGCAGTTCAAAGCCTAATTGCTAGAAAAGTAGAGCACGTAACAGGCAACAATTTTCAATAGAACATTTTCAATTCTGAGATTGTTGTGATATCACATGATTCACATCGCAGATTATAAAGTTCGGGTTTAGACTTACCAAGATGCATCGCTTTTTCTGGGTTTCACATGCTTCATAGTTCATATTTAGGATTCGCTATATTAATTTCCAGAAGTAATATGCTGGAAAAAATTACGCTTCAAAAAAATTTAGCATAATGGAAACAAATGTCTCGGGTCATGTGATTTATAGTAAAGATTCATTTGCTGACATGACTCTGTTCAACAGGCTCCAAATGTTCTTGCTCTATAATCTATTAGTTCAATTCAAGTCCGATATCAGCAAATGAATAAATTATAAATCCAGTCTGCACGAGTTATGAGAGGGTTGAAAACCCATCCATGTTCACCAGTGTAATTTACTTGCATAGTCAAACACCACAACTAATGCACAATCCAGAAAATCAGAAAGGGAATTGCTACACATCTAGTTTCAAAGCTCAAGTCTCATCTCCATTAACAAGCCAACAAGGGAATTTTAAAGAACAAAACAGTTGCAAGTACACTAAGGTATCGAACTAATTCATCAACACGAACAACTACAAGAGCAATAGCTCATAACAAATTTCCACACATGAAGAAACTGGGTAGTACATAGAATTCAAGAACTTGATAACTATACAAGCACTGTCTCATGATTTTAGACTATAGCAGAATATAGTGACCCCAAAAAAGGTGACAAAATCATCATGAGTAAGAACTAGTTACATTTGAAGCCATGACACACAGACAATACTATGATCAGAATCAAAGCAATTAAGATACCAAGCACTATCAGCTTGATTTTCATGTTCTGCAGCCACATCTTTCTCCTCATCTTGGTTCCTTGCTGCCTGAAATCCTGTGCCTGCATCCATACAGAAAACATTTCGATTACATTATTCAGCATATTGAAAGAATGCCAATAAACAATAATAAGCCCATGCTCTTTTGGACTGTAATTTAGATCCATCTACTTCAGTTCAAGTCCAGACAATTGCAAAATCATGCTGGATTTAGTTCAACTATTCACTCCAAAATATTGTTAAAAAAACTGAGAAAGCAGGCGATCATGCCCAGAACACTGACATCGTTTTGGCAACAAGAATCAATTCACAAGTTGGTTTTCTTAAAAGTTGTTTATATCATAGTAGTTAAAGGCGCGCCTAGGCGCCAAGGTGTGATCTTGCGCCTCAGATGCGCCTAGGCTCAAGGCTCGATCTTGCTCCTTGAGTGTGCCTCGCGCCCTTGACTACTATGATTTATATTGCTGCCATCCCAATATGAGTTCATTTTAGAATATCATAAGCAAATAATTATGAAACACCAAATTCTAGTTCACTATTTATCTTTATCGGTAAATCACTTTATCATATGAGAAAAGTTACACAAGTAGACAAAATGCACTTCATTCAGGCTAATTATTCATTTTCTTGACCGAAGGATTGATACAGCCATCCTGGGTTCGGATGAAAAAGAAATGCAAAATTGGAAAGAGAAGCCAAATGATCCATTTAATTACCTGAGACCGAAGATTTTCAGTTTTGTCAACTAGAAGCTCAATTTTCTCCCCGCGATCAAGAACCTGCATAACAAAATTAAATATAAATGAAACTTTTTATCAACAGTTTTCACAATACTATTTGTTGGAGATGTAGAGTTTGATAGTTGTTAGTTACTTGAATTAGTTAGTTGCTTAGTTGGTAATCTCTGTTATGCTTATTGTGTGGATCACCTTAGCTAATTCTAACTAATTATATTCTTATGCAATGCAGGATATCATAACTTTGATAGAGAAATCTAATCTGACAACACATATTGGCTATTGAACCTAAAGTTTGGAATATTTATTCTAGGACTAGGAAGTGCAAGAGTCTGTGTAGCACGGAAACGGAAACGGAAACGCGGAAACGCCATTTCTTAAAAATATAGGTTAGGAAACCGTGGGGAAATGCGTAAATAATAAAAATTTAGGGGTATATTTATAAATTTTAAAATTTTAAAAATTTCATAGATATAAATTTTTTCTTACATAAAATAGTAAAAAAAATATATACATTTAAAATAAATTCATCGATTAATTATGAATGTAAAACAAAAAAACCAAATATAATAACA
>CATIWQ010323373.1:0-21563 GCA_949673415.1 Euphorbia schlechtendalii | reverse complement strand
GTCATAGGATTCAAATAGGAAGGCCAAAACAGTTCTAATTATCAACTCTCATGAAACTGGTGTACTAAGATGAATAAAACCCTTAATGAGTTTCTCCATCTTCTACACATAAGTACTCATAGAGATTATAGTATGCATCTTGTGGGATTGAAACACCCGAGTGATCAAGAACCTATCTTGATAAGGTTGCTCATGAAAGTCTCATTAAGAGACCTAATCATAGCATAGGCTTGCATCTCCTCTAATTATTTGCACAATTCAAGAAACTTCTAGCCAACACAAGGTGTTTTAAATCTCAGCATTCCCTCTTGAATTTACATACCACCTAAATTAGGCTGGTATAGTATCCTTACCAGTGGGCTTAAGCCTATCTACCATACATTCCTTCTATTCGTGTCTCAAAACTATCCACTAGTTCTTGTGCCTAATTAAGGAAGTGTTACCTAGATAGCCAATCCTTTTAAGGATGTATTATAGTTTGAATGATTGGTTGTTTTATTGCTGAAATTTATTTGTTATTCTAAATAGATTAATCAGTACGAGGTTAAAACTAAAGGTCTTTAAAGCCATTAAACAAATTAACTAATCCAAATTAATTTATGTTGATGATTTTATTGGCTTTATTCCAAGATCCACAATCATCCAATAATGAGCCGGGCTGAGCTTGAACAAAAACCCATTATTGAATGTCTGGTAGGATAAACTATCCAATCCTTTTCTTAGAAGGACTCTTGGTTGATGGGCATTTTGGTAGTTTACCCATCCGTGTTCTAGGCCTGAGTTAGAATAATAACCCATGAGTCAAACCGCCATTCCACATGTTAGCCATACCAAAGTATCCTAACCTACGCGGCCCGTTCAATGTTGCAAGCTTTCATATTGCACATTACTAATAGGTCTAGGAACAAGGAAGCGAGTGATTGATTCGAGGTCCAATTATTATGCTAAAAAGATGCACTAATATTGTTTCCAATGAGCACATGACTGTTTGTGTTTAAGTGATTCCAAAAAGTCGCCTTACGAAAGTAACACGTAACAATATTTCTCTAAATTGGCGTCAAATTGCAATAAGTGGTTTTCGTGTCATTCCAAGTTGTAATCCTATAAGAGGCAACTCAAATTGAGTGCCATGATGATTCATGATTAGATTCTCTTAGTTTCCAAAGCCATTTACAAAGGAGGCTATAATTGACAAGTTTGAAATTATGAATTTATAATCCCCAAAAGGCATAACAGCAAATTAACGGTATCCCAACTCACTTTGCAAATTCCATTAATATTCGAATCACCACACCATAAAAAGTTTCTTACTAATCTCATTAAAGTAACATTGACCAAAGATGGCATCCGAAACAACGACATTAAGTAAATAGGGGGAGAAGCAATTACAGATTTGATTAGAACTAGTCTACTCGAGTAAGAGAGGTAACGTCCCTTCCAATATGAAAAATGATTCTTGAACCTTGAAATTAGGGGATCCCAAGATGAAAGCGGTAGCCGATTGATACAAAGAGGGGTCCCAAGATATGTAATTGGGAATTTCTCCACCCAAAAACCAAGAGAGGGCGCACACGTGTGCAAAAAAGGTTCCGAATAATTAATTTTGACTAGCGAGCTCTTGTGATAATTAATTTTGAGATTAGAAATCAGCTCAAAAAACTTCAGAATTCACATAAAAGGGCCAATTATAGTCAAATCTGCTGGAAGAAAATAGAGAGTGTCGTCTGCCAATTGAAGTAATGAGATGTCGTCTTGAGAAGGCTTCAATTTGAAGCCTGGAAGTAACCCCTCGTTAATACTTAAGTCCACAAGCTATTTCAGACACTCAATTGCTAACATAAAAATAAAAGGTGAGAGCGGGTCCCCTTGTTTGACCCCTTTGTGAAAACAGATCGAAGCGCTTGGAGAACCATTAATGAGTATCGACGTGCTCGAGTTTTTTTTACAATTGGATAGCCAAGAGATCCATTTATTATTGAAGCCCATTTTTGAGAGAACCCCTTGTTATGAAAGTCCAGCTTGAGCAATAGGCAAGATCGGTTAGAAGAGTGAACACGATTGACGATCTCCGAAGCCAAAAAGGAGAAATCGTGAATACTACGGCCTTTGATAAAAGTGAATTGATTATCGAAGACCAAGTGAGGTGAAATTGGTTGAAGTCTAGATTCCAACAGCTTTGCCACAATTTTGTATACACCATGGATTAGCGCAATCGGTCTGAATTCGGATAGAGTGGCTGCACCAAGAATTTTTGGAATCAACACTGTGAAAGACCCTTTGATACTCGAAGGCAATTTGCGATTGGCGTGGAATTCATGGAGGAGGAACATGATGTTGGGTTTAAGATCCTTCCAAAAGCACTTGTAGAAGAAAAAATTAAAACCATCTAGACCAAACGATTTATTTTCACCACATTCCAAGACACAATTCCAAACTTCATCTTCCGTAAATGGTGCAATTAACATCAAATTTTACCTTGCGTAACTCTCTTGAAATTTAGTCGACAGAGTGAAAAGGGTACGTCTAGGGCAGCGGTAAATAGTGATGTGTAATAATTCCGTGCCACATTGGTAATGTACTCAATGCTAGAGGTTAAGCTCTCGTCTATTTCCAATTGAAGTATCCGATTGTTTCGATAGTGGGCTGATATCGTACGGTGGAAGAATGAGGTGTTGTTATCTCCGAGAAGAGTCCACAAGACCTTAGATTGTTGGTGTCGGAGACTCTCTAAGTTGTTACGGAGCTGCTAATGTTCTGATTTATGTCGATGCAACTGTGAAGACAAAGTGGTGAAGAGGGGATGAACTGCAGCGCTAAATGTGTAGCTAAGGACTAATGAGCCTAGTTCCTTAATACGCCGCTCAAGGTTGCCAAAGTGAGATGAATGCCATGGCTTTATGGCCTTGCCTAGATGCTGGAGCCGAAATGCTAAGTCTTTATCCCCGTGGTTAACCAAATTTCAGCTCAAGATTGCTTGATAAAGGGTAAGAAATCTTGAATTTCCCACCATAAGTTTAGAGAATGGAATGGGTACGGATCAGCGAAAGGGGCTGATGTTGACCCAAAAATTAATGGCAAATGATCTGATGAAGCAAAATGGTAGATAATGACATATTATGCGAGAGAATGAAATGGAGTTTTGCCATGTGTAATTACGACTATGCAACGTTAAATCTAATAACTCCTTGTACTGAATGAAATCTTGAAACGCAATCATGCCAGAAGATGATCTACTGCTAGATCTTTCTGGGGTAGTAAGCAACTCGTTGAAATCCCCATAAATCAACAAGTTTCGAAATTCCTGAGTGAGAGGAAGGAGTTCTTGCCACAAAGCGTTGTGCGATTCACCAATCGTTGGGCTATAAAGTGCAATAATATGGTAGTCAATTTGCACCAAGGAGTATTTGAATAGAGTCCATCTTTCTGAAGATCGAATCACACTTCCATGAATTAATGCCGAATTCCAAGAGAAGAGAATGCTACTCGAAGAGCCTTGGGATGGAACAAAGAAATAATCGTGGTTGTTATGCCCCCAAAATGAACATGCTACATAATCCAGTATTAAATTTGCCTTGGTTTCGACTAAAATAAAAACACTTGTGTTGAATTAACCCATGCATTTACACACAAAGACTTGTTTCTAACTATTACATAAACCACCTCGACAATTCCAACAAAAAAGATTTAACGACATAATAAAGCTAGTGATACCTTGAGAGTTACTGCCCTTAGACCGAACCCACCTTGCCCATGGTTGCCAATATTTCCTCTCTATACCTCTCATTAAATAGCCCCAATTTCTTCCCAATGTCAAATGTCAACCCATTTTCATTCATCAGTGAATTACGAGATAAAAGGAAGACCCTGTTCATGTTGCAGATGTCAGGTTTGAAGGAGGACTGCTAGGTTTCCTCGGCCAAGGAAGCACTGTTACCACCAGAATTATGCTCGATACGGTGAGGGTTCGGGGCTGGTAAGTCAACCAAATCCGTGTCTACATGGGCTACACCAACCCAACATTCAGAATTGTTTTCAATGCTGAATGAGCTATCTGCTGCCCCTGCAGTTAGTTGAGCCGGGCTGCCTGATTCTAAGAATGAATTCGAGCTGGTTGAGGGGGCTCGGGCATGGTTATTCTTACACACCAACGCTTGTCTAAAGTTCACATAAACTGGGTGACTTCGATTGCCAATTTTAAGATTAAATACGTGGTTGCTGAAGCCAAGGGGGACCGAAATCAAACATGACACCACTTCAAGTCTCTCTGGAGAATCGAAATCAAAGTTGACGTGAACTAGATCACCTAGCAAAGCTGAGAGGTGTTGAATTAATGGCAACGAAGTCATTGTCGGGGAATTCCAAAGAAATAAACGTATACCAAACAATCTAACTGAATAACCTTTGACAAAAATTCAGCAACATCCGAAATAATATCATCAAGAAAAAGCCAATCACTATCAAGTAAGGCTGTCAAGGCATCCTTTGAAAAGAAAGAAATAACAACATGATCGCCCCCCAAAGGAGCAATGAATTTGATGGTAAAATTACGATCAATAATGATATCATTGAGCCTCGGGATTAATGCCAAGTCACTGACCATTGCAACACAGGAGAGGTTTGCCCAGTTTGCTACCGCAAAGGAATTATCAATATCAACATAGTACGTTGACCAAATATTAGAAACAACCTCTGCATACGAACGGGCACCTCTAGGAGATTCGCGAAACGTGGTATTTTGAGAGACGTTCTTGGCTCGAGGGTCGGACCTTAACGGGGCTAGAGAGGGAGCTGATGGCGGGACTGGAGGAGTACAGGAACACTGCTCATACCTAGCTTTGAATGCCTGTAGATGAATATTCCCAATCGAGATTACATTCAGGCGGTAAAGAGCCTCGTGGAAGGGGATCGAACCTTCAAGTGTGATGAAGCCAAAGTTTAGATTTTTGGCGTTCCTCTTCTTAGCTGTGTAAACCGAGCCGCTAATGCCATATTTGGCAAAAACACGTCGCATGGCTGCTACATTATGGGAATTAGGATCATTCTCGAAATATGCCTTTTGATTCCTAGGGTTCAAGACATGAGGGTTGCGAGGGTTGGGAGGTGCTGCTGGGTTCTGTTGGATAGGGAGGCAAGATGGGGCTGATCATGGCTTGCAGGTTGATGGCGGCAGCTAAGGGTGTGTGGTGCCGCCATCGTGCTAGGGTTCTCCTATTAATTAACTCTTGAACAGTATTATAATGTTAGATGAATTGATGAAATCACTTGTTAAATATATGAGTGGTCTTGAAGAATAACTTATAGTCTCCCAAAAATTTAATTTTCTATTACTATTTTTTTACCGAGTATCTTCTTTTATTAATTTCTATATTATTTTACCGCCTTAAATTGTCAAGATCGGTTTACATGTTAATTAAGTTTAACTCGTTTACATTCAGTAAATTATGATATGTAATGCTTTCAAGACACATGAACTGTCTTGCTACATCATTAACTAGATATTTGAAAAAAATACTTTAGCAACACTTTTCATATTTTTCAGTATCAGCCGTTGTTTCAGTGTTTGGTAACAATAAACAACTATATTATAATAGTATGCCAAGAAGAGAAGATAAGAGAGGGCCGACATAAAAAAGTAAAATAAATATGCTGGTTTATAAGTTAGTCGACTTGTAGTTTGACGACAAAAACAATCCCTTACTGATTTATATGTGTGGCCGACATAACATACGTTTTTATCTTTTCATCTTAAGATCGCAATCACCATTTCCACTTTTTCATCTCTATCCAACAATTCAAATACCTCATTTCCAAACTTCTACTAATTCTTATCCAAAACCATAACATTGTTCCAGTTTTATACAACTTAGCATACCATAGTTATCATAATTGTACGATTCAGTTCGATGCATCCCCTAAATTGATACGTATCTATGGGGTGAATTGAAATATACTTAGAATCGTGTCAGAATCGTTTTTGAATCGTGCGATTCGAGTGATTCCATTGATGTAAAATGCTTAATGTTTCTCAAATTTTTATCAAGTTATATTCATTTAATGATGAATATTTATCCGTGATTATAATTTTATCTGATAAGGTTTTAGTTTTAATTATTTGGTTAGTTGATATCATTTTTTTATATTGATTTTATGTATTGACTAAAATCAATATTAATTTAAGTTAACATTATATAATTTTAAGAATTGATCCGAATCTTACAATTCGATTCGAATCTCGATTCGCAAAATTGGGATTCCGATTCTCGATTTGACAACTATGCTACTTAGTACTGCTATAGATTGTTAATTACCACTCATTTTGAAGATGTTTTGCCCTTAATTTGTACACCGGCATTTTGTGAAAACGCTAGCACCACTCTGCTCGCATTATACCAAAATGCTTGCACCAATACAAGGCCGTTCTGCGCAAAAGGCTGCTTGCACTGGCTTTTTGGCAAAAAGCTAGTGAGATCCAACTTTCAGATTCTTTAATTTGAAAGTGAATTGGGCACAATTGTCTTTGGACTGGACAGCTAAAAAAAATAAATTCTTGATATATATATTAAATCCTCCGGAGGAACAATGTGTTCCTTCATCAGAAAAAGTTTGGGTCGGGTGAAAATTTCGGGGCATTCATCCTAACTAGATTGATGCGAGAAGCTTACCTACAAAACACCCGCTTCTCTTTTAATAAAAAAGAGCATGTCACAAATCGTGAAATGCCCAAGCGTTACATAGTTCAATTACAAGGAAAGTTTAAAGCTAGCAATTGGCCTAGATTAACAAAGATATCCGAGATTGTAAAAGAAATAGAACGCTTGTTACAATAGAAAATAAACCAACATAAATAAATACTTTTGGTGATGATGTCCTCCAGATCCAAGATCCCCTAAAAAACAAAACGGTTTCTTCTCTTCCAAGGTAGCCATGTGATAATAAACCAAAGGGAAGTCCCGAAGTCGGTGCTCGAGCCTTGCCGAAAGAAACTTTGCCAAACTTATAAAAAATTCAACAAAGATGGCGGAAATGGAGTTGGGAAGTTCATCCACTTAAAAAAATCTTGCGAAACCCGAGCGCTATCATGGCAATGCAACAAGACGTGATCAAGGCTTTTGGTTTCACTATAAAAAGGGCAAGTTGTGTCTAGTATTGGGTTACAACCGCGGGAGAGAAGAAACAGATGCATTGGCAGCCAACCGTGAAACACAAGCCATGCGAATAATTTTATTTTGTGTAAGAGACATGCGCTCCAAATGGTGTTAAAGTCAGTTGCTGGTTTCAGCCATCTTGTGATATTGTAAAACTCAACGCAAAAAGAGGCTGTAGAGTACTATTGGTTGCTGCCGAAACCCCAAGTCATTCTATCCGCAAGTGTATTAAAGTGCAGCAGGTGTATACTGACCTTGCGGCTGGTGGCAGGCTGCTGAAGATGGCTATTCGCGACTGCATGATTGGAGGCAGACTGCTACTGTTGGTGGTCCTCGGCTTCGATTGAGATTTCTTGTTGAAAGAGACTCAGGTTCGTGTTTGAAATCTAGCAACAAAGATGCCTGCAACGATCATGAAGAGAGAAACATAAGGAACGCTTCCAAAAAGGCTTAGAGTGAAAACCGATAAAGAATAAAAAGTAGCAGCCCCATTCAACATCACAAGCTTTAATATTGCATATTGCGAAAAGGTCCAGGAAGAAGGAAGCGAGCGATTGATTCGAGGTCCAATTGTCATACCAAAAACATGCACTAATTCCGCTCCCAATGATCACATAGCTGTTCGTGTTTAGGTGGTTCCAAAAAGTCGCATTTTGGAAGTAACACGTAACAATATTTCTCCAAATTAGTATCAAATTGGAAGAAGTGATTTCCGAGATGTCATTCCAGGTTGTAAAACCATGAGAGGTAATACAAATTGAGTGCCACAATGATTCATGATTAGATTCTCTCAGTTTCCAAAGCCATTTATAAAGGAGGCTACAATTGACTAGTTCGAAATTTTGAATTAATAATCCCCCATGATTCAGCGACAAGTTAATGGCAGCCCAGCTTACTTTGTAAATACCGTTAACATTCAAATCCCCACGCCATAAAAAGTTCCTTACCAACCTCGTTAAAGTAACATTAACTAAAGATGGTAACCTAAACAACAACATTAAGTAAATGGGAAGAGAAGCGATTACCGATTTGATTAGATACCGAGTAAGAGAGACAATATCCCTTCCAATTTGAAAAACTCTTCTTGAACTTTGCAATTAGAGGATCCCAAGATGAAAGTGGCAGCCGTTTAATGCAAAGAGGGGCTCCAAGGTAGGTAATTAGGAATTTTTCGACCCGACAATCGAGAGAAGACGCATACGAGTGCATAAGAGCTTTGAATAATTAATTCCAAGGAGTGAACTCTTGTGATAATTAATTTTGAGGCCCGAAATCATCTCAAAACATTTTAGAATTCGTATAAAAGGGGTAGTTAGAATCAAATCTACCGAAAGAAAGCAGAGTGTGTCATCGTCAAATTGAAGTAATGAGATGTCGTACAGAGAAGGTTCCAATTTAAATCCTGGAAATAAACCATCGGTAATGCTTGAGTCAACGAGTTATTTCAGACCCTCAGCTGCTAAGAAAAAAATGAAAGGCTAGAGCGGATCGTCTTATTTAACCCCTTTATGAAGACGAATTGGTGCGATAAGAGAGCCATTAATGAAGATCAACGTGCTTGAGTTTTTTCTACAGTTGGATAGCCAAGAGATCCATTTATTATTGAAGCTCATTTTTGAGAGAACCACATCAATAAATTTCCAAGAGATGCAATTAAAGGCTTCATGAAAGTCTAGCTCGTGCAATAGGGAAGAACGACGAGAAGAATGGACATGGTTGATGATTTTCGAAGCAAAAAAAGAGCAATCATGAATACAATGGCCTTTGGTGAAAGAAAATTGATTATCAAAGACCAATTGGGATAAAATCGGTTGAAGTCTCGATGCCAATAGCTTTGCCACAATTTTGTAAACACCATGGATTAGTGCAATCGGTCTAAATTAGGGTAACGTAGCTGCTTTGGGAGATTTCGAAATCAACACCGTGAAAGACCCCTTGATTCTCGATGGTAACTTGTACGTGGTGTGTGATCGCAAGATTTTGACTATATTCATTTCGATAGGCTTATATTCGATAACGGTGTAAAAAACTTGTTCCCCACTTTTTTACTAATAAGATAAAAGTTCAAAATATGAACAGGTGTTGTCAATACCGCTTATCAAATAGAAAAATGATGACCACTGCAAGTATACAGTTATGATGTAGTTTTAAAAGATATCAATCCCACAGGGAAGGAATTCAGTTCTAAGGACCAACTAGAGTTACAGAACAAAAGGAATAAGATAATTTGTGTTGGAGGGTTTGGATGGTAGATTGATGAAAAAATAGGTGTGTGTACAAATTAGAGAAGATGTAAACTATATAGATATTCCCTAAGAACAAGTATAGTAGAAAAAAACATGCAAAATCATCAAGAAGATTTCATACACTAGATAACTTCAACAAATACGGTTCTAGATGCCCAAATAATCAATAATTCACCACAGAGCAACACATGAAATGACTTTTCTAAATCTAGGGTAAATGAATTATGACACTTATAAGAAACTGGATAACAATATTACTATGCTTAGTACGGGTCGCTCTCACATAGCCATATTTAGCAAGTTACCATTCCAAAAATGTTGGCTCACTAAACAGCGTTATAATAAAAAATCCAGTGACTATACACAATCTTGTTAACCCCGAAATCACTCTTAAAGTTAACTCGAAAGCATATAACTTAATTAATATAAATGATGCAAGATGAAATACTCATTATGACACATAGACATATCGTAAATTTCGAGATAGAAAGTATAAATAGAAAACAAAGTAAAGTTGTAAGGTATGCAAGTGATAGCTAAAGTTGATCAAACTGTATCCACTCTTTAATGAGAGTCGTCAATTCCCGCAATTCCTGCATTTACTTTGAATTCGGTATTGACTCGTACAAAACCTCCGCTAGGATGCTATTCTTTGTGAATATCAAACAAATGAATGTTGAGAATAGAAACTTTTATTGTTAAGTGCTTTGCAATTACACTCATATAACAATTGGTCGAATTTGTGGAGAAATCTAGTGATTTAAATAAGAATCGAATCACCAATACATTTTTCTCACTAACACTTTGAACTAGAATATCTATATATTTTCACTCTCTAATGTGTATCATATGCCCTCTTGATTTTCACTCTACCATATGCCATAAACCATGCACGAAAATGGTTGGGTTTTGAACCCTATTTATAGAGTACGAAGGGTTGTGTCTATCTAAAAGAAGAGTCATATCCATTGGTGAAGAGTTGCATCACTTCAATATGATTGGATGCAAGGTTTCATCCTCATCTACAATGAATAAGCACCTTTTAATGATTGGATTACTTACAAAAGGTGTCTTTTAATCTAATAGTTGGTGGCGATTGATGGCGGTTGATCGTTTTTATCTAGCGGTTGGTAGTTGAGAAGAGTCGACCAATAACCGTCACAAGTCGTGAGCGTGATATATGTGTCACGATCGTAACTTTAGTTAAAAACTTTCTACTTGTGAAGAGAGACAAGTCACGATTGCGAATTGGTGTCATGATCATGAAATGTGTTTTTCTTCATGTTTCTTCTTTGCAACTTTGCCGATCTTTGACAGCTTGGATCCTGAGCCATTTTCATCTATCCCACACATCTTTTTGCACCTTTTTCACTCTTTTTACATAGAATTCCATCTTTGATCATTTCACTCCTAAGATTCACCTAGTTTCTGCATTTGCATAAAAAATAACTACATGCCATGTGAAATCTTTCATATGAATTATAAAATGACTCTAAACCATATCAATTCCTACAATTCCCGTGTCTACTTTGAATTCGGTATCGACTCATACAAAACCTCCACTAGGATGCTATTCTTTGTGAATATCGAATAAATGAATGTTGAAGAATAGAAACTTTTATTAATAAGTGCTTTGCAATTACAATCTTTAAAAAATTGCTCGAATTTGTGGAGAAATCTAGTGATTGAAATAAGAATCGAATCACTTATACATTTTTCTCACTACCACTTTGAACTTGCAAAATCTATATATTTTCACTCTCTAATGTGTATCATATGCCCTCTATATTTTAACTCTACCATATGCCATACACCATGCACGAAAATGGTTGGGTTTTGAACCCTATTTATATAGTACGAAGGGTTGCGTCTATCCAAACGAAGAGTCATGTCCATTGGCGAAGAGTTGCATAGCAAGGTTTCACCCTCATCTGCAATGGATAAGCACCTTTTCATGATTGAATTACTTCTAAAAGGTGATTTTTCGTCTGACAGTTGGTGGCAGTTGATGGTAATTGATCATTTTTATCCAACGGTTGGTAGTTGAGAAGCGTTGACCAATAACCGTCATAAGTCACGATGGTGACTATTGGTTAGAACTTTCTGATTGTGAAGAGATATAAGTCAAGACCGCGAATGAGTGTCATGATTGTGAAATGTGTTTTTCTTCATGTCTCTTCTTTACAACTTTGTCGATCTTTGATAGCTTCGATCCTAAGCCTTTTCCTTAAATTCCACGCATCTTTTTGCACCTTTTTTACTCTTTTTACATAGAATTCCATCTTTGATCATTTCACTCCCAAGATTTACCTAGTTTCTACATTTGTATAAAAAACAACTACATACCATGTGAAATCTTTTATATGAAGTATAAAATGGCTCTAAACCATATCATTTTATAATTGAAAATATCATGATAATAAGTGTAACTTATTAGTGTGGAATTTTGTGTCGTGTTGGTAATGTCCTCAATGCTGGTTTTTAAAATCTCATCTACTTCCAATTCAAGAATCCCATCATTTCGATAGTGGGCTTATGCGGTATAGTGGAAGAATGAGGTGTTGTTATCCCCCAAAAGAGTTCACGAGACCCTAGATTGCTGATGGCGAAGGCTTTCTAAGCTATTACAAAGCTGCTGAAGTTTCATTTTATACCATTGCAATTGCAAAGACAAAGTGGCGGAGAGGGGATGAACAGCAACATTGGATGTGTAGCTTAGAATTAATGAGTCTAGTTCCTTTATACGCCGCTCAAGGATGCTAAAATGAGTTGAATGCTATGGCTTTATAGCCTTTCCTAGTCACTGGAGTCAAAATGCTAAATCTTTATCCTCGTGAGATGATCGAATTTCAACCCAACGTTGCTTGATAAAGGGTAAAAAAATCTTAATTTTCCCACCATAAGTTGAGCGAACGAAATGGGTATGGATTGGTAGAGGGGGCTGGTGATGACCGAAATATCAAGCCAAGTAATCCGATAAAGAGGAATCAATGGTGGATAACAACATTCTCGGTCATAAATCTGCAAATTCCAATGATGATAGAACTCGATCGATGCGAGAGAATGAAATGGAATTACATCTTGTGTAATCGTGGCTATGTAAAGGTAAATCTAATAACTCCCCATGATGGACAAAATCTTAGAATGCAACCATGCTAGAAGATGATCTACCACTAGATCTTTCCGGGATAACAATAACTTCATTAAAATCTCCGTAAATCAACAAATTTTGAAATTCCCGAGCGAAAGGAAGGAGTTCTTGCCATAAAGAGTTGCATAATTCACCAACCATTGGGCTATAAAGTGCAATAATGTGATAGTCAATTTGAGCCTAAGTGTATTTGAATAAAATCCATCTTCCTGAAGATCGAATAACAATTTCGTTGTGGTTGTTGTGTCCCCAAAATGTTCGAACTACATAATCCAGGATTAAATTTGCCTTGGTCTCAATTAAGATAAAAACATATGCATTGAATCTACTAATGCATTTACACACAAAGACTTGTTTCGATCCATTACGCAAACCACCTTGACAATTCTAACAAAATAGATTTAATGATTTAAATAGAGTAATTGATACCTTGAGAATAACAATCCTCAGGAATTCTCTACTGAGCCAATGGTTGCCAATATTTCCTCTCTATGTCTCTCATTAAATAGACCCAATTTCTTTCCAACGTTAAATTTCAGCCCATGTTCATTTCCTGGTGAATTACGAGATAAGAGGAAGACACTATTCATGTTGCGGAAGACAGGTTTGGAGGAGAACTGCTGGGTTTCCGTGGCCCTAAGAGCATTATTGCCACTATATTTTTGAGGGATTTGGGGAGGGATCGGAGTAGAAAAGTTAACCAAATATGCATCTACGGAGGCTGCACCAACCCAACGATTAGATAGATTTTCTAATGCGCTAGTTGAGCGGTCTACTGCCATTGCAACCTCTGATGGCAGGCTATCCGATTTTGAAGATACATCCAAGCTGGTTGAGAGGGCTCGAGAATGGTTATTCTCACACACCACCACTTGTCTAAAGTTCACATACACCGGATAACTTCTTTCACTTATTTTAAGACTGAACACATGGTTGGTGAAGCCAAGGGGAATCGAAATCAAGCACGACACCACATCGAGTCTCTTTAGTGAATCAAAGTCAAAGTTAACGTGGAAAAGTCCTCCTAATAATGCCGAGAGGTGCTGAATTAACGTCAAAGAAATCATTGCCATGGAAATTCCAAGGAAGTCAACGCACACCAAGCAATCCGATTGAGAAACCTTTGATGAAAATTCAAAAACTTCCGAAATAATATCACTATGAAATTGCCAATAGCTATCAAGAAAGGCCGCCAAGGCATCCTTTGAAAAGAAAGCGATAACAACGTGGTCGCCCCCTAAAGGAGTGATGAACGTGATAACAAAATTAGGATCATTAACAATATCAGTAAGCCTTGGGATTAATGCCAAGTCACTAACCTTTTAAACACATGAGAGGGTAGCCTAGGTTGTTACCATGAAGGAATTATCAACATGAACATTATAAGTTGATCGATTATTATAAACAACTTCCGCATACGAACGGGCACCTCTTGGAGATTCGCAAAACATGGTTTTCTAAAACTTTTTAGCTTAAGAATGGGTCCTTAGTGGGGCTGGAGAATTGGTTATTTGTGGGGCTGGAGGTTTGTGAGATTGTTGTTTATACCTATCTTTGAAAGCCCAAAGGCGAATACTCCTAATAAAAACTAAGTTTAGGCGGTATAGGGCCTCATGGAAGGGAATCGAATCATCGAGTGTGATGAATCCGAAGTTCAGGTTTTGGCGTTTCTCTTCTTTGCTGTGTAAATTGAGTCCCTTACTCCATATTTGGCAAAGACACGTCGAATGGCTGATGCATCATTGTAATTAGGGTAGTTTTTGAAATATGCCTTATGATGTCTAGGATTCGAGCTATGAGGTTCATGAGGGTGGGGAAGTAGGGGCTGGGTTTTGCTGGATAGGGAAGCAAGGTGGGGCTGATCAGGGGTTGAGGTTTGATGGCGGTGGTGGTGGGTGTGTGGCGCTGCCATCATAGTACTACTAGGGTTTTTTTTTAACCTAAATGATGCAATTATTTTTATATTAATTAAGTCTTTGATATTACTATATATATATACATATAAGTTGGTAATGTCAAACAGATATATAGTACATCTTTTTTTATGAATAATAGAGTTTTGAAGAGACAATGTATCGAATCCTAGATTTCCCACCTCCACTTTGAGAGGTGTCAGGTCTGTTCCTGAACACATGTATAAAGGGCAACCGGCCAAGGTCCTAGGAATATAATTCAAATAATGGATCCCTTTTTAACTATGACATTATGAGCGGGCGGGGTTTTGTAGAGAAGGTAGGCTGCGTGAGCGTGTTTAGTGATCTCAAGGGAAGCCTCCTTTTGGCAGGTCTTAAAGTAAATTTGTAAAGCTACTCTCGAAGAAAATACAAGATCGCAAGTTGGTTTTGGAAAACAAATCAAAATATAACATTCTAGCGAATATTTCAAATCCAATATCGATGAATCGTCCCAGGTAAGGGAGGTATCCTTGAGGTGGATGGGTACCAAAGCCTAATCCATAGCTAGACTAGACATAGGTTAAAGATCCAAAATTATCGTAAAACATCATATAATGATATGATACCCCTCATTTGGTGAAAATCCCTCATTTGATAATATATTAAATAATATATTATTAGTCAAAACATTTGTTTTGGAAAAAAGGAAAATAACGGGAAATTATGTTGAAAAATGGAGTTCCCACCAGGATTAACTCTTCTAAGAATTTTTAAGGGTTCGGGTCCGTACAACTTATGTATTTTTCATTGATGAAATTTAATAAAAAATCATTTTCCTTATTTACAGCATGAATATTATATAGGTGTTTTAGGTGAGTTCTATTAACATGATGATGATAATAATTGAAAATAATTGAAAGAGTTTGAGTTTTAGAGATACAAACATTGATACGGGCCTCCAAATCTTGATGATTCTGTAAAACAATGTTAGCTCGAAAGAAATTTTTTTGAAAGGAAATGACACTTGAAAGAATCCATTTCGAGCTTGATTCTTCAGATCATAATTGTAAAAAAACTATTTTTGACAATATAAATGAACAACTATAGCTCTTGGAACATCAAAATAATCTTAGGAATACATACAAATGAGGAACTGGGATAACGTTCTTGAGAAAACATTACAAAGGCTCTTATTTGTCAAGGAGGCTCCGTCTAGAGGGAAGGGGGACACCCCTATCTCAGTAAGGTTCCCTCCTTGTCAGGGAGGCTCTCTCTTTCAAATGTTCAAAAATAAAAAAATTTAAATAGAATTGAATGGAAATAAAAGTTTACAAACTTAGGTGCTTACCTTTTCTACAAGAATCCACCTTGAGATGGCTTGATTACGTTGTCGGAGATTCGTTCGAGATGATTTTCAAGCTCTAAAGGCTCAAGAACATAAGAAAATGTAGTGTATTTTTTTGCTATAGGGAAGTTTTGAATAAGAATTCTAGTGTGTCAAAATGAGGTAAAAGGGAGTTTATATAGGATATTTTGAGTAGAAAACTACTCAAACAAGGGCAAATTTTGTAGGTTTAGTGGCTAGAAACATGGGTTAGTGGGATTTTCATAGTTTAAAAAATTGTTAAAGCTACCACATAGGGGACTCGGCACCCCATGGGGGTGTCAACACCCCTATTAGAGGGGGTGCCAACACTCCTTATGGGAGCCAGCACCCTCGGCTCGAGGGAAAACCCATTTTTAGCTTCTCCCATAAGCTGAGGCATGCTTGGTTTGACCCTTTGGTGCCTTTTAACCCATTTTGGACGTGTCTTGTCTACTTTCTGGATGTTTTTGGGTATTTTTGGACATGTTTGGGTATTTTTTGAGTGTGTCAGGTATGTTTCAAAAACTCGAATAATCTTGAATTTTCCTCGTAAATGATGTAAATGCCCCTTGCGAGTTTGAAAGCGTAGAAAGGTCAAGTTTAAAAGACATCATCATGAATCTATGAGACTGTGGAAACCCTATGTTCATAGGCTACCCCTCGTGGAATCACTTGGTGAAACACATTTTTAAGAATGATTGCATAATGAAGAGCAGTGAGGATAGGAAATACTTACCTTATCTTCTAACAACATGTTCATTACTTAATTGATATTTGTTGGAAAAATAAATTTCGCCCCTTCAATTAAGAATGAAAATGTATCGTGATGTTGTGTTAGTATATCATATGGGGCGTCATGATCATATATGCATCATTTTTTGACTTGACTTGAGGTGGAATGATCGCATATGCATCATAACCTTTCACCTTTTATCTGGACTCATCTTTTCTTGGGAGCTCATCTTAGTTAATGTATCAACTTGAGGTATAATGATTACGTATTTATCATCACCTTTCTCCTTTATAGTTGACTCATCTTCGCTAGGGAGCTTGTCTCGATGGATGTGTCAATTAGAGGTGGAATGATCACATATGCATAATCACCTTTCACCTTTTGCTTTAACTCATCTCTGCTAGAGAGCTCAGCTCAGTTGATGTGTCGACTCGAGGTGGAATTATTGCATATGCATCATCACTAATTGCATTTGGGGTTGAATCATCTCCGCTTGGGAGCTCATTTCAATTGATGTGTCAACTCGAGGTAGAATGATTGCATATGCATCATCACGTTTCACCTTTTATGTTGACTTTTCTTCGCTAGGGAGCTCATCTTGGTTGATGTGTCGACTCAAGGTGGAATGATTGCATATGCATCTGATAAGTGTATAATTACACTTATTATCATTATAATTTTACACACTAAACACTATATTTTAAGACATTTTTATACTTCATATAAAAGATTTGACGTGGTATGTAGTTGTTTTTTATGCAAATGCAGATATTAGGTAAATCTTGGGAGTAAAATGATAAAAAGTGGAATTCTATGAAAATAGAGTGAAAAAGGTGCAAAAAGATGCATAGAACTTAAAGATTTGGCTTAGGATCGAAGCTGTCAAAGATCGGTGAAGTTGCAAAGAGAATTCTGAAGAAAAACTCAATTCATGGTCGTGACAATCATTCGTGGTCGTGACTTGTACACTTCAGAAACAGAAGTCTGCCAATCAAAGATACACGATCGTGACTTCCATATCGTGGTCGTGACTTGGACGGTTTTCTTGTTTTATCTTCTTAACTACCAACCGCTAGATAAGCATGATCAACTGCCATCAACCACCATCAACTACCAACGATAAGACACCTATCAGAAGTTAACCAATCATGAAAAGGTGCTTATCCATTGTGGATTATATCAAAGCTTCTCAACCAATCACAATGAAGAGATGCAATCTTTCACCAATGGACACAACCCTTTGTATGGATGGACGCAACCCTTCGAACTCTATAAATAGGGTTCCAATTCTCACAAATTTCGTGCATGGTGTGCAGAAGAAAGGAGTGAAAGATAGTGTATGGTGTATAGAGAGAGAATAAATATCTAGTTTCACTATGTTTATAAGTGTTAGCGAGAAAATGTTTAAGTGATTCGAATCCTTGTTTCGATCACTAGATTTCTCTATATTCTAAAGCAATTGTTGTATAAGTGTACTTGCAAATCACTTATCAATAAAACTTTTCATTTTTAAATATTCGTTTATTTGATATTCGCAAAGAATAGCATCCTAGTGGAGGTTCTGTATGGGCCGAGACCGAATTCAAAGTAATGGATATGGTTTGATCAACTTTAGCTTTCACTTGCATACCTTACAACTTTGCTTTGCTTTCTACTTATACTTTTTATTTCGAAGTTTATGATATCTCTATGTGTCATAATGCGAATTTCATGCTAAGTCTTTTATGTTAATCAAGTTATATGCGTTAGAGTTAATTTTAAGAGTAATTTTGGGATTAACAATATTGTGTATAATCACTTGATCTGTGATATAACATTGTTTAGTGAGACAACATTTTTGGAATGGTAACTTACTAAATATGGCTATGTGAGAGCGATCCGTACTAAGCATAGTATTGACGTTGTCCATGTTTATATAATTGTCTTAATTTGTTTATGCTAGGTTTAGAAAAGTTATTTCATGTGTTGCTCTACGGCAAATAATGAAACATCTGGGTATTTAGAACCGAGTCTGTTAGATTAGTTTAGTGAATCGTAACATCTTTGTTGAACTTGGATTCTTTCTCTGCTATCTTTATTTTGTGGGGAAAATCTATATATTTAGATTCTCTAATCTTTTATATCTATATTTACTCATTTTTTATTCTAATCTTCCTATCCAAAACCTCCAATCTATTTTTATTTTATTTACTCTATTTTCCCTTGTTAATCTTTAGACTTAGTCATTCCCTGTGGGATCGATATCTTTTAAAACTACATCGCAACTGTATACGTGCAGTTATTGTCATTTTTCTTTTGATAAGAGGTACTGACAATACCTACATTTTTCATGAACAAGTTTTTGGCACCATTGATATATAGCCGAATCTTGTGAACAAACTATTAAACTTATTAGTAGAAAAGTGGCAAACAAGTTTTTTGCGCCATTGCCGGGGAAGGCAATAGTGTTCTAAAGATCAAATTATCCAGGGAAGGCAAGTGCGTTCTACAGATCGAATTGTCTAGGGATGGAAATTATAATTAATACATTTATTTTTCTAAGTTTTTCTAGGTACAAAGTCTAAAATTTGAAGAATTTGAAGAATTAAAGAAGATCATGACCGCGACGTAGATCTCGCGCTCATGAATATCAGGTTTCAAAACCTACTAGTTCTGTGATTAAGGAAATCACGATCGTGACAGGTCTTCGCGATCGCAACTTGGGCCCTAGATTCTACTTCACAATAGATCGGGTTTATTCTTTTATTTACTTTATCTTTTCAATTCATTTTAGACTAGCTTTAGTTTAGTTTTGATTTTTATAATGTCTCACAATGAGGACTTTGCATTCTTTAGTGTGGGGGGACATTTCTAAAAATTCCGTAAAATCCAAAAAAAAATTGAATAAAATGAAAAATCGAAGAATTTGAAAATTTTTTGTTGATTTTCGTGACATTTTTACATTATCTATTCTTATACTTTACTAACATTTGTCCAAGGTTATTGTGAGTGTTAGGCATTTACAAGTTTGATGTTAGTGCACAACATTTATCAATTTGGCAAGGATAAGTGGTGAGTAACATTTGAGAGCAACATTCTAAGTAAGTTTCGATTTATATTTCAATGCAACATGAATTAGTAAAGTTATATTGTTTTAGTTTAATGCTTCCAATAAGTTTAAATGGAGTAATATCTAATGGTATTCTTACTATGAGTTTTATATGCAAATCTGGAATAAGTCCTATAAGTATTAAGTGTGTTCAAAGTGTTAGGAAACTATAGCCATAATACTTTGAAATTGATAAATAAAGGATGAGGGTATTAAAAAAAATCAAAAGAAAGAGAGGATAACCTATGAGTTATGCAAAAGGTGAGGAATGGTACGGAGTAGAAACTGCAATCATTCATTGAGTGAAAAAAAGAAAAGAAAGCATAGCATGAAAAATGGGTGCAAAGTACAGAGTACTTCAAAAAGCTTATGCTTAAAAGAAAAAAATGAGAGAGTGGTATGGAGCATAAAATGCAACCACTATAAAAGGGGGAGAGTGGTATGGAGCATAAAATGCAACCACTGAGAGTGTTTTAGCATCCTAGGTTACCTAAAAATGCCTTGAGAGAAATTAATCTAAGTGTGCTTTCTATGTCCTTTATACTATATACTATGCTTAAGAGAAGGTAATATTCGAGTTTGCATATAACACTTATATGAAGGTGCGATTAGATTGACTCTCCATTAAGAACGAATGTATGCAACTAAGCTATATAAATAGCACATTACTAATTTGTGGGAAATTTTAAACTTCTAGTTGAATTCTTTGTGACGTGGGAATGTGGTACTCACTGCAATAGTCTTTTGCCAAATGAGGTAAGAACTTGTTTACCAATTTATACACTTCTGTTGAATTTACCTTGAGGACAAGGCAAAAGTTAAGTGTGGGGCTATGATAAGTGTATAATTACACTGATTATCATTATAATTTTACACACCAAACACTATATTTTTAAGTCAATTTTATACTTCATATATAAGATTTCACGTGGTATGTAGTTGTTTTTTTTATGCAAATGCAGATAATAGGTAAATCTTGGGAGTAAAATGATCAAAAGTGGAATTCTATGAAAAAAGAGTGAAAAAGGTACAAAATGATGCGTGGAACTTAAAGATTTGGCTTAGGCTCGAAGCTGTCAAAGATCGGTGAAGTTGCAAGGAGAATTCTGAAGAAAAACTCAATTCACGGTCGCGACAATCATTCGCGATCGTGACTTCAGAAATAGAAGTCTGCCAATCAAAAATTAACAATCGTCACTTACATATTACGGTGGCGACTTGGGTAGTTTTCTCGTTTTATCTTCTTAACTACCAACCGCTAGGTAAGTATGATCAACTGTCATCAGCCGTCATCAACTACCAATAATAAGACACCTATCAGAAGTTAGCCAATCATGAAAAGGTGCCTATCTATTGTGGATTATATCAAAACTTCTCAACCAATCACAACGAAGGGATGCAATCATTCACCAATAGACACAACCCTTCGTATGGATAAATGAAACCCTTCAAACTCTATAAATAGGGTTCCAATCCTCACAAATTTCATGCATGGTGTGCAGACGAAAGGAGTGAAAAATAGTGTATAGTGTATAGATAGAGAATACATATCTAGTTTCTCTACATTCATAAGTGTTAGCAAGAAAATGTTTAAGTGATTCGAATCCTTATTTCAATCACTAGATTTCTCTATATTCTCGAGCAATTGTTGTATAAGTGTACTTGCAAATCACTTATCAATAAAAGTTTTCATTCTTCAATATTCGTTTGTTCAATATTAGCAAAGAATAGCATCATAGCGAAGGTTCTATATGGGTCGAGACCAAATTCAAAGCAGACGTAGGAATTGCGAGGATTGACAACTCCCATTAAAGAGTGGATATGGTTTGATCAACTTTAGCTTTCACTTGCATACCTTACAACTTTGCTTTGCTTTCTACTTATACTTTCTATTTCGAAGTTTATGATATGTCTATGTGTCATAATGCGTATTTCATGC
>CATIWQ010323361.1:0-26727 GCA_949673415.1 Euphorbia schlechtendalii | reverse complement strand
AATAATAAGTTATTAATTCAAATTCTGCTCATACATTTTTTATAGGTGCAAGCTCATGGATCTGATGCAATGGTTTATGATCGTTTGTGAGATACCCTTAACTTCTTCGGTTGCATTTCTGTGAACACCAGCTCGGATAGTAAAGTTAGCAACCATTTTGTAAATTATAAACATATATACTTTTAGTAGCGTTATTTTTAATTTGTATAGTATTATATATTTTTAGTTCTCGTTTGAATTTGTATACAATTAAACATTATGAATTATATAAAAAATGAATTTTAATTTTTTTGAATTATGCTATCAATTAAGTGTCTTACAAATGTGTTGCAATAAGCGCAAAAAATGTTTCAAATGCGACATAAGTGTTTTTCAAAAAGTGTTGCGACAACTGGACATGGCGTTGCAAATATGCTAAAAGTGTTATAAGAAAAGTGTTTTGAAAAAAACAATAAAAGTGTTACAAAAAAAACTAACGGACATTAAAGTTGAAGGCGATGGGTATTTTTTGCAACACAAAAGAAAGCGTTGCAAGTAGTAAAAAAGTGTTACGAAAAGTCACTTGTCGCAACACATTTCTTAGTGTTGCGAAAAAAAGAAAATGTGTTGCGAAAATGACTTTTCGCAAGGGAAGCATTACCAACGACTTTTTTTTACAGAAAAGTGTTGCGACAAGTACTTTCGCAACATTTTTGGCACTTTAGGTAACATTTTTTCGTTGTTGCGACAGGCCATCTATGACGTAGTGGTGGTTCTCCCAAATTTTTCAATCGGATAAAATCAGAGTAAAACTCAAGAACTTAGAATGAATTTTTGTTGGGAATAAAAATGAACCAAATTCCCTAAAACGTTATCATCGAACGACTTTTGAAATCATTGCCAATGTCAGGTTTTTATAAGCATGAAACGAGGAGTTGCAACCGTTCAAAGAAAAACATTGCGAAAAGTCATGTCCATTCGAGCAATCGTAACGGTTCTTAAACAGAAGCGTTGTAAAAAATCGTTCCCGGACCCTTGTAAGCTTAGTATCGTAATAGAACTCGAACAAGCGTGCACTCCGCACTCTCCTGATTTGTTCGATGAAATATTATGATTGCATTGGTCAACTAGTTGATCCAATTACACTAAAATACCAACAAGTTGGAGTTGGATATCATTTCTCAAAAAAACTTTGTAGCTTTTTTCTTACAATAAATAACTTATTTCATAAAATCTATCCTATTCGAGTGATTATCTAAATTTTTAGCTAAATCATCAAACCAGTAGTAAAATCAACTAAGTAAAAATCTGAATTTAATGAACATACAATTTTTTTTTGCCTGAAAAACAAAAACTTCCTTTGAACTTTATGCAATGAAATCAATACGGATATGGACATTTTTGCAAATACTCACTCCAATTTTATTTGTATGTCCATTTGCACATTTCACACTTATTAAATAATCATTATAAAAGGTATGAAAATACTAACTTACCCTTACATAAAATTCAAATTATGTATCCGATTTCAACTTTTCACTTAAAAGTAACATATGAATTTGATATATTTGAAAGAATCGTGAAAAAATACATATCAAATCCACATGCCTAAGGGTAAACATGTATGATTAAAGAATTCAAATCTCGTTATGTGTCAAAGTGTGGCTTGATTTATAGAAATTATGTGTGGACTATGTAATTATCTTTTTTCCAGTAGATATCGTAATTATCTATTTAAATTACTATTAATTTCCATTAATGTGTCTGAATTACCATACTGAAGCCGTTTCCCTATATTACCCTTGCCGTTTATAACAAAGATAACCTGTAAGAGCTACACGTAGAAGGTCAAAATTGGTACAGTGAAGTTTATAAATAGGCAGGCATTCTAAAATATTAAGTTTACCCTCCATCAAAGATGAATAGAAACGAATGATTCACAGATAATCAAAAGCCACACCACAAAAGTCTTCTGTTTTTGCGCTTTCTCTTCTTCTTTTTCACTTTGATCGCCACTTTCTCTTCACTTCATCAGTTCACTTTGATCATCACTTGCTATTGATTTTGTATAAATTAGTTTTAATTTTATGGCGTCTGATGAGACTTCCGTCATGATCATTTCTTCGTCATCGGTTGCAGAAGATCAAGAATATGATCATGATACAGATGACTTCTATGATCATCATCCGCATCCTCAAAACTTATCAAGGCTATCTGTTTGTAATAGTTCTATGAATACAATTGAAGACGCCGACGATGATTATCAGGATTGCGACGGAATGAGGATGTTTGTGTCGAGATTATCTATCGAAAGCTTCGACGCCGACGCGGAACTCTCCGACGGAAAAGAAGATCCCGACATGCTAGATCTCTCCTCTGACTCGGAGCCTGGTTGTTACTCGCTTCCAGCTACGCCGCCTCGCCGGAGAAAGACTGGTGTTGTGGCGAGCAATCAGATAAGGGGAAAGGATTATGCGAGTGAAAACGATGCGGAGAAAAGTAAGACGAGGAGGAGGAGAGTTGTGAGAGAGAGATGGACGATGGATGGAGAAATTGAGAAGAAGAATGGCAAGGAAGTAGAAGATCAGAGCATAGTGAATTGGAATTATCACTGCAACAGTTTCAGTGGGGAGAGTGAAGGGAGTGGATTGATGGTGATAACGAGGCCAAAAGGAGGGAGAAGATCGTTGTGTATGGATTTAGATGAAGTGAAAGCTTGCAGAGATCTGGGGTTTGAATTGGAGCATGAGCGGATGCTTGAAATGCCTAATCGCGTTTCAATTAATTCAGGATCAGCACTGGATTATAATACCAGTAGCGGCGGCAATTCACCTATAGCCAACTGGCGCATTCCCAGCCCCGGTAATTTCTCCTTTTCTCGTTTGTTTATTTTGTACAAAATTTGTGAATTGGAGAGTCTAATTGAGTGTTGATTATGATGTGTGCAGGTGATGATCCTCGAGATGTGAAGGCGAGGCTGAAGGTATGGGCGCAGGCGGTAGCGCTGGCATCTGCCTCTAAACATGGCTGTTTTTGAATGTGGATTCTGTGTGTCTGCACTATTCTACTAATTTTCATTTTGTTTGTTTTAATCCTATGGAAAGGATTCTTTTTTTAATTTCCTCCATAGGTTGGGAGGAATTTGGTATCTGAGGTTTTTAGTAAAAACTTTAGGAGACTAGTATCGAGTATGAACCATTCACTTTTGTACTCTCTGTAAATAGCACATGATTGGGGTTGGGGCATTGGAGCCTCTCTCTCTGTTCTGTTCTGGTCTGGTCTACTCAACTCATTTAGTGTCATTTTTTGGACTTTGTTTTCAGTTTTCTCGTGTGTTTTTTATGTCGATTTATTCGAGTCCACGAGATCTATTGCCATTTGTTTTCAAAGGGTAAAAAATATAATGACAATAATAGAAAAAATAAACATTAATGTAAATCTTTGAAGAGGTTTACATTATTATGTCGTTGAAAATTTGAGACAATGTCCTCAAAATGACGAATTTTGCAGATAAAACGAAACATTGCAGATGAAATTGGTTAAGTGTAATGAATGCTGTGCACAAAAGTCCAGGACCATGTACATTTATGGACTTCCTATTCTCCTAGTATTTTGTAACAAATATATTGTCACCCAATATTTTAAATTATAAAAAAAAAAGGCCGTATTCATTTTAGTGTAGGAGGAGTCAGCTAGATTTCCATTAATTTTGTTGGACAGATTTCTTCTTCTGTCAAAGGATTTGATGTCTATTCATTTGATACCAAAATTCAACAAATCCAATCATTTCATTTCCAATATTATGAATCTTTTTATATTTCGAGAATCTAACCAAATTTAGTGGACATTAAATTGACTATACACGAATTAGCACAACATGCTAAACAAATAAGCCATACCTATCTCTTCCGCATGCATTTGGTAGCATGTGATATTAAAAGAATTTTTTAAACATTGCTCGGTCGGCTGTTTGCATCAGACAACGGGGATTTGGTTTTCTAGGTAACGGGCTTTTACACCACCTATGTCTCCCATCTGTTCTCTTAATTTAATCCATCTTTTCCTAAACAAAGAAAAGAAATTTGAAACAATTCCAATATGAAATGGCGGACCAAAAATTTAAACCTTGAGTGGCAATTTTGTGTTTTTAGCATGGTTGTGAATTCTGGTGATATTGATATATAGACGGGAAAAAAAACGAGCCTTGAATTTTGGCCTAGTGAATAAAAAAGGACCATGATTCATTTATTTCAGGGCTGCAATATAACAGAAATTGAGAGATGAAAATTAGTAGTATACTTTAGCATACAATAAATGAAGCTCATGCCAAAAGCCCAATTCGATCTATAATTTTAATAAAGTTACGAGTCGAATAAATGATTACTCCTGTTTAGTCAAAGAGCAAGGATAAAGCTTTTGATAAAGCCGTTTTGTTGAAGTAACTATTACAATAATGGAACTTCACAGAACAAAATTGATTGGACCATAAAGCTTAGCTTTGATTGTAACAACTCAACTATGCTTCATGAGTGGTACATTACCAAATGTTGAACATAATACATAAATGAATGCAAAGTGATTTGCATTCACTGCAACTTACGACTTTCAGGTTATTTGATCAGTACCATAACCAAATGTTGTAAAATCTAATAAGCTGCATTTTTCATTCTTCAAATCCCATTTTGCAGGATTTACAGTATTTTTACTTTAACTATCTTCCCCATGTCTCATTCCTCATTCCCTATTTAGGATTATCATAAAATAATAATATTTATTATTATTATATTTATTTCTTTACACCTTATTAAATCCACAATACTCAAATAAGAATAAAATAATAAAAACGTAAAAAAATTATATTATTAAAATAATCATTCCCCATTTTTATGATATAATTCCTCAAAGCGGGGAACCATTAAACTTGTCCAGTAAAAAATGAATATGGAGGAGAAATGTGTTTGTTTCCACTCACTTGAACATGAGATTGTGAAAGGTTGTCACCACTGGACTGGATCAGGGCAATCAACAGGTTTGGCTCGAGGACAATATAATTGCACCCCTCTTCGTAGACAAATAGTAATGTAATTCATAACATGTGACTATGTCCTAGTTCAATGATGAATGTCAAAGTGGCAAGTTAGATCAATTTATGTTGCGCATCAAAATTTGGCCCTGATCTGAACTTGCCATTAATAGTCAATCAGTCTTGGAATAATGTATACCGCTAATTTTTAACACGTAAAAGCAAATTTTCAATTATGTTGTTTTATAAAAAAACATCATGTTGTCACATGTGAGTTTGGATTGCTTTAACCATAAATGTCAAGTTTTGAAAGTTATATTATATTTGAAGTAAATTGATCTTCAAAAAGAAATTTAGCATCCAATGCTTGTTTATGAACAATTTTAGGGGACGTTTAGTTCACAATGCTTCATTGAGGAAGTAAATTAAAGGAGGAGGAAGAGCAAATCATTAGCAAACCATGTGTTTATTTTCTCAAATTTATTTGATTCCTAAATTCTGTTCCGTATCAAGAAAAGAGAAACGACTGATAATGTTTCCATGTATAAAAATTAAACGAGATAAGAAAAATTCAAGCATAAGAAAGTGGAATTTCAAAGATCACCATTGAATGTGCGATGAATTTACATTGTAGATGGTTTTGCTTTGCATTCTTTCAAATAACATTGAAGATCAGTTGTGCATAGTGGTTAGGATAGAACTTGCGACGACCTCTATTGGTTTTATGTTTGAGTCAGATGCAGTGTGGGGGTGATGTTTTTCTTCTATTGAGGAGTGCTAGTTAATTCAACTAATAGTAAAAATAACCCAGCAGGCTTAGTCCAACTGGTAAGAATTGAAGATGGGTTCTATTCTTTGTTTCACAGGATTGAGACTTGCAAACTACAACAACAATCTACTTCCAAACAACAAAACAGATATTTGAAAATCTGCTTACTGTCGTCTGTCAAATGTCGTTTCTTGAAAAATGAATTTGTTTGTCCTACATCAATAGACTCGGAAAGAAACAAAATCTCACTGACCCAATCTAGACTACTAAAAAAAAAGTAAATTTCACATGTGAATCTAGTCTTGGTCAAAACTACTTGTTCTTTCCGCACTACAAAACAACTCCAGAGTTGCATCTAGAATCAAAATAAAATTATATCCCCAAAACTTGTTTATCTCGTATTGCTAACAAAGAATGAAGATTATACATAAAATTCTGATCATGATAAAGGTGTTTTAATAAAAAAACACACGAACCATCCCCCTAACGATCAGAAACAATGGCTTAGATGGGCAGCTCATCCATCCTTTTTATTGAAATATTATGAAAAAATGTATATGAACTTTTCCAGTTAAATATAAAAAATTGAGAAGCGTGCTAAGACAATGAGCCAGTTGACTGCATCTGACTCTGATCTTCCCCGAACTGATAATTCTGATAGACGTGAAGCAACAGTTCCCTGCAAGGCACAACGGCCCCAAGTTTGATACAAGCCAAAAAAGCACCAGAAAGCTTCCTGTGAAGGCTGTAGGATTCTTCAGGTGGTGGTGTGAGTCTGTGCTTTAGCATTGTTGCCCCTAAGTTTGTCACACTTTGGGTGATATTTGTTGATCGGAAATTAAATCCCCCAGGCTTAGCAAATGGCAACCCCACAACAAAGCCAGCTTGGACATGAGCATCCAGCATTACCTCTGACTCCATTCCTGTCAGAAACCCTAGTCTTCTTGACATCTCAATTACTGTATCCCTATCGCCATTTGCACACGCCACAACCTAATTAAGTATAAAATAACATGTTTCAGCTTCACGCATATTCCAAACAGTTTCAGACTCCCCCTGTAATCAAATTTTATATACACAACTCCAGTTATAGGCAAATGGGATTACCATTCTTATATAATCATCTACAAAATGTTTAGGAAAGTCACGGGCAGCTCCAAAGTCAATGAGATTCACAGTTTTTGTGGCCTCCTCATACAGGAAGTTACCCCAGTTAGGATCAGTCTGCAATACGACAATTACAACAAAGCAAATGCCACTTTCAATTAGAAAAGCAATTAATGATGACTGCTCCTCATATTTTTTAAAAGATCTGAAAGCTGACAAGCATATACACATAAAAGAATAAAATGGAATGGAGGGGGTAGAAAGAGAGAAGAGGCTCTTACCTGCATGAATCGAAATACAAATAACTCCATCAATGTTAGTTCTAACAACTTTTCCCCCACATAATTTCGAGTTTCTTGGTTGAGTAATGCTACCTTATCAATTGGAATCCCTGTAGCAAGTAGAATTAGGATGCTACCAAATTTAATTTTCTATGCAAGATGAGAAGAAAGACAATAAATTGCAGGAAAACCACCAAAACATATTTCACATCAAGTCAGTGAAAGGTGTGAAAAAGATAGGACAACTAATTAGTATGAAAAAAAAATTCAATTCAACATAGTCCAGTTTATTTTCAACCTAAGTTGTATTTATCTTGCAAGAAAACACAAGTAATACTTCTCATGAAATGTGGAACTAAGGGCATATGCCAATAGTAAAGCAAGAATTGGCTTTTCTACTGAACTTTCGGCCTATCACATGTCAATCTGACTCGGGGCATATACAAATTAATTGATTTATAGGTTGCAATACATGCTGTGTCTCGGGATTATACAACAATTTATTAGTGATGCACTTTAGTCCATCAGAAGCTTTTCACAACTCATCAGTCACGGAGGTTATCTTCTACTTAAGTTCAAGGAAACAAAAATTTCACAAAAATAACCAGCAAACGATGAAGGAAAATTGATGGAGACAGTGAATCACCTGAAATAAGTTCAGTAGTTAAGACTCTTTTGCTGGAAAGTTCATCGACAACCTTTGGAACATAGTAACCCTCAACATTCGAGAGTAATTCACGGAAGCATTTCTGATTCCTGGCTTCAAGCTCATAGTCACATTCACGGGATAATTCTTCTTTTGCAACCTTAAAAGGTTTAGACGAAGAACATCAGACAGGGAAATGGTGATTAGCATTAAGAAAAGGTGCAGGAATATACGCATAACTTGAAGCAGGCCATACAATCATAATAAGCCAAGACTTCCTTTTCAAACCTCTCCAAGCATTAACGAATATTGCAAAAGAATTACAAGACAGGATATAAGTATTCCTGCACATTAATGGATAAACATAAGACGTTATGTACACACCTTCATAGCTCTTTCAATGAAAAGTCCTTTTGGTATTAAGTTGGTATAATCTAGGAGAAGTTTCACATTCTCGATGTCACTATCGATGCTATTTGCAACTCCAGGATACTGAATTTTCATTGCAACCTCCAAACCATCTCTTGTAACTGCACGATGAACCTGTAAATTTATTCACATATTTAGGCCATAGTATGGCACCATGAAACTCATGCACTCATATAGTCAGTCATCTGACATCCAGAATAAGGATGAGATGCTTATAAATTGAAAAAGCCATCACCTCATAAATTCCACATCATACATGTAAACTGGATAAGGGAGGAAAAAAGTGGAAATATTCAATTACATGGAAGAATAGACTATTAACATCATACAATAACAACAGGCTTTTTAGTTATGCTGCTGTAATAACTCCCAATTAACCACATCAAACCAACATCCAAAATAGTTATAGTCAAATGTGACTGGAAAACTGAATGCTGATATTTTTCGAAAAATGACAAAAAGATGTCTTAAACTGTTTAACCAGCAACTAGGGATCATATAGCAGCATTCAGATATACGTTGGTATTTTTGTCAAACCAACATAATTCATATATCTTTGGCATAACTTAGTTTAGAAACTAAAAAGCTTGAAGCAAAGTAACAACAAAATCAGAAGTCTGCTATTTCAGAGTAAAAAAGCAATAATAAATTGCAGTTATGCATAACCTGGCCTATACTTGCAGCAGCAATTGGTTCATAATCGAAACTTGTTAATTTGGTGGACCAGTCAAAACCCAGTTCAGCATCCAAAACTTGATTGAGTTGGCGCCTTGGCATCACATCTGCACCTTGACGGACAATGTCTAAAGCAGCCAAGATCTATCAATACAAAAAAGATGTTACAACTGATTACATAGAAAACATTACACAACGCAACAGAAAATAAACAATTCTAACATCTCACTGGGCACAATGACTCAATGGAAAAAAAAAAGATGTCATCGCTAAGATGCCCTCACAAGAGTTCCTTCACCCTTGTATAATTCTTAAACTAGTGAGGCTATGATACTCGGACTCTCCAAAATGTTGGTCGTAACCCGTGTGAGACGGCACTTTTGTGACCCCGACACACTTTTGCAATACAGACACTTAATCCTTGTTGGACATGGCAAAAACAGTCCTTTATTAATAATCACTTTCACTTTTAGTCCTAAAAAGTTTAATAAAAAATTTTTCTTAAAAAATTAAGCTATCTAAACAATTAAATTCATATGACTATCCATCTTACTAACCAATCACAATTCCTAATAAATTTAAATGGCCAGTAACTTGACTTATCAAAAGATAGATCAATGAGGCTTTGAAACAATCTTTTGAATATGTTGTTGTTGAATATGGTGTCGGATACTTTACTTATTTCAACAACAATATAATCATGATGGGTTTTTCAAAAATATAATGCAATATATATGTATCTACATTTTAAATCTCCGTATTCCCATACCCAAGTCCAAATTTAGGACACTAACCAAAATTTTTACACTTGCCACACTAGATAGTCGGATCCGTATGTAACATAACATGTGACAACAAATTATCAACCGGAGCATGAACAAGAGATTCTAAGTTTCATCATTTCTAACAGTCAATACGATTCATACTCAGAGTTGGAATTAAAGAATAAATCCCAAATAACACAGGTGACAACAAATTACCAACCGGAGCAGGAACAAGAGATTCATCCTGTATACTCAGCATCTGCCCTAACTTGAGAGCAGCTCCACGCATTCTGCAAAGTGCAAGAGCCAAACGTTCTGCATTTTTTTCAGACAATACCGGTGATAACGCAGATTGTTTGTCTTGTGAAGTTGGAGAACCGTAGACCAGCCTCTTGGTAGTTTCCTGAAGTGCTCCCCATGCAAGGCCAGCTCCCAGACCAGCAAACCTTTCAAAGTTATAGGATCGAAAAGTTAAGGGCGTAACAGAGAAATGAGAAAAAGCCTCAATTGCATAATTACGTGTCAAATGTCTTGAAAAAAGTGCATAATTCTATCAACCACCAATTACGAATTCATTTAATAAGCATAGTGTACATAATCAATCACCAGTTACAAATTCATTACCCATCGCATATCAGTCGGAAAAAAAGCACTCACCCAAGCGCCCTGGTAAAGGGAGTCGATGGGACTCTCCTCTCCCTCAACTTCCTCTTCTTCATTTCTGCAACAGCCGGCACCGCCAAAGTCGCCTCTCCAGCACTCGCGTCGCCCTTGCCATCCAAATCCCGAGCTTCACATTCTCTCTCCGAAGCAAGTTTCGCAATTTCACCAATTTCATCATCCGCAACCTTGTCTTCAACTCCTCCAACCACAGCATCGGTGTTATTGAGAATGGTGGTATCGTCATTCCCGCCAACGCCCACAGAGAGCGGTTGGACTGGGCCGGGCTGCGCAACGTCATTCGAGTTGTCAAAAAAGACAACAGACTCCTTGGGCCGAGGAGGAGAATACTCTCGAACATTGCCTTTAGTAAGGCCCGATATATCGGTGACGGAGACTAGAGCTTTCTTGGCGGAGGAGGCAATTAGGGTTTGAAGATCAGCGGATGCGGCGGATTGGAGAGCGGTAGATGATTTAGCGATCTCCTTAGCAACAAGAGAAAGGCCATTAATTAGCCTCCCGGCATCTTTAAACAAAGACATGGCATGGGAGGGGATCTCTATAGATCACGAAGCAAGCAATGTGAATTGCTTTGTACCTTCAGAAGAACGTTGTGGAAAAATAATAATTAACGGGGAAGTGGAAATAGAAAGAACAAAGGTGAATGCCTTAATAATGGCTATAATGGCCAATGGTACGTGGAATTCCTCCCGTCCATGAAATTAGATCCACAAAAATTTACATAAACCGACCCGGCCATTGGAATGGCCTTCTTATTTACGATCCATTGGCCCATTTTGTACTCCTACTTAACTTGGTTCAGTTGGGATTTGATAAATCAATCATACTCTCATTTTTTATAAGCATGAAAATTGATACAAAGGTTTGAATTGACAAAGTCACAATAAAATACATCTTAAAAACACTTTGGTTCTGCAGCCTTAGCGCTTGTAAAACAACTATAGTTGACAAATCAAATAATATACTCTAAAAATTTCCACTAATATAGTTTATTTTAATGAAAATCAAAAATTTTATTAAAGAGAAGGAAAAACTACAAAATAAAAGAAAAATAAAATAAAATAAAAAAATCACAAATCACACAGGCAAGTAAAAAAGGACCATAAAAATAAAAAAATTATATTTCTTGCGAACTTGTTGAGTTTGTTTTTTAGTATTCACGATTAACGTTTTCTTCTTATTAATTGCAAACGGTTTCCCTCCACAAAAATAGTTTAGTAGATAAAGTATTTGTAATACAGATAAACAACTTTAGACAATAACATCTAACAAAGATAGTATTTTAAACTACACAATCAACCTTGATATGAAGCTAATCATGGAACGAGCATTCCATTATCAAGTCAGTTACATCAAACTAAACTGAACTCTCACAAATTGCTTAAGAAAAAGGTAAAAGAAGATTCTGTAAGCAAATCGTTGAACATCACTCTTCCACAACACATTTTTGCTTTCAAATCTCAATCCCTCAATTAAATTAACTTAACAATTACGATGGAGTGACATCACGGGAAGGGCATCTATGCGACTCCATTTATATTGTGTTTTGAAATATTACGTGAAAATTTTTTCTCTCAAACTTTCTAACATTTGAAGTCTGAAATGTTAAGTCAAATCAATATAAAATCACTGCACGTGAAGGGAATACATACTCTCAAGACTATGGCATGAAAAACTAGATATACTCTCGAGATTATGGTTAAAATTGTATACAAATAAAGTCAATGAGTCAAATGTAAGTAAATCAAAATTTAACTATTAAATTTAGGTGTAGTAACCACACCTCTCTTCCAAATTAGAGCAAGAAAGTGAGGTTCTGGATTTGAATCTCGGTTTCTTCAAAAAATTTAAAAAGTTTATAATACTAAGAGAGTTAAAAGTTTACGAGTAAATGTAAAATTACTGACAATATCAAGCATTTGGGAGATGAAAGTCAAGTCATTTTTATTTCGAATAAAGCAAATGAATTCCTTCGATGCCAATTTTATAAAACAGAAGCAAAATTCGAAGGAGAACAGAACAGCATCTTGTAATTACATGCACTCTTGATTTTAAAGCAAATCAACGTCATCTTCTCACTATAAATAAATCTTTGTAAATTTGAAATTCTGCAATAAATAAATAAATTATTAACCAAAAATAAAAAGTACAAGTGGATTCCACTAAAACAAGATAATGGTGGATCAAATAATCGGATGGCGAAAATCCCATAAAGTTCACAATATTCGTTGCTTATTTTACGGTACAAAATGTACAATGCCAATGCTTAATCTACGTTATCAATTGAGCAACATCGTATATGTTAATGTTTATGTCTCTTCTAATTGGTGTTCACGGCATTCAAATTGCTTTGTGCATGGTATAGATGCTAATGTTTCCAAAGGTGGTTCGAGGTTTGGGCATGGAAGTGTAGTTCGCTCTTCTTTTGGTTCAATTGTAGCAGCTAGATGCGTTCTTTTGAATGAAAGTGAAGATCCAGAGTTGGGTGAAATTGAGTTGGTTGAAGGAGGATATATACAAGAAGGTGACAGTAGAGATAAATGCACTCTAAATCGTAAATTCTCTAAACTATAAGATAAGCTTCCCTTCTCATTTGGGATTAGTGCGTAATGATTGTTTTTTAATCACGAATAATTTTAAATTTGTTGTATTTAAGTTCATAATAAGATCATAGAATTAGTTAGCTCTTAGACTTACAAAAGCTGCTAATATTATCTCCCTTCATTCTTTTGATGTATTCCATTTTATATTAATTAAGTTACCCTTTACAAGTAAAAAAAATTATAATCAAAACTTTTATAGACAAGTTGAATTTTGAGTGTATAAAAAAATGAATGATAAGTTGATTGAAAATTGTACATTTGCATTATTAATATTAAATTAAAGTGTATATATTGTTATCAGAAAAGAATAAAAGATCATTTAAAGTATGGGAATGTAGAAAACTATCTCAAAATTAATCATTCAAAAAATGTTATTGATACGATCGGAAATTATATATACATAGTATGCATATGCGTGTAATATTCCATATGGATGGTGAGAGAATTATCCCAATAATATCTTTGCAGTCCACTATCGAAACTAAATACTTATCAAATTAGAGATTCCTAAATTCCTCCAATTTGATTGATATATTCTCTCTTTTTTTTTTTTATCTCCTCAATGAATCATCGTATATATTTTCGCTAGCCCTAAATGAAATGGAAAAAAATCTTCTGTCTCCAACCCCGTTTTCCATTCAAAATACTGCCAAGTACCATATTATATTATATTTTAATAGTTACTCCATCCGTCTACTAAATATTGTCGTTTTAACTAATTCACAGTTTTTAATATAACAACTAACCGAATGAGATGATTTACTAGTTTATCTTTTCATAAATGTCCTATTTAATTTTCAAAACTTTATTAATATGTCAATAAAAACAATATGATCTATAGTTTTCTCTTGATATTGGAGATTAGAATATAATTATCTTGAAAGTTGTACAAATTAATAGAAGTAGGAATGGAAAACTTAGAAAAAAAACATCTTGGAAATACAAAATGAGAATAAAAAAGAGTCAACGAAATCCCTCTAAAACGATAATATTTAGTAGACCTGGAATATTAATTTCTCGATCCTGTTTTTTCAATTTTTATTTCATTAAAAATGACACTTGGTAATTTTTGAATGAGGGACAGATCGGGGAATGGGTATTTTTTTCCAAATGAAATCAACATATACATCCATCAATCTAACAAACAATCGCATTTACAAACTGTTATTATGAAGAAAATTGAAAAATATTCGCATAGACTTGGGTTCCATTCTTATCTCCTTTAGATAAATCAAATGTAACATAACAATTATGTTATGGAGTATTCCAGCCTGATTGGGACTGCGGCCACTTAATCTTATTCATTCACCAACTTTTATTCAATTTTTTTTTCTATTCAGTAATAAGTATTGTGATTATCTCCTAGACTCATTAATAATACCCAGAATATTATGAAATTTTACTTGGAATATTATGAAATTTTGTTATTTCATTAAACATCAAAGCCAAAAATAGTTCCAAGTAAAAAAAATAACGGAGCAGACTAAGCATCTCAACCATACACACAATCAAATACTCTCGCAACAATATGAACCACTACATTCATTGCTTAACAATGAAATCACAAAAGGGAAAAAGACTCGAGAAAACTTGTTGAAAGATTGGAAAATAAAATCTAGTTCCATGTCCAATATTCGAAATTGAATTGTGTATTGCCTTAATCGAATTGTGTATCTGCAAGACAAAACAAGGTTAGAGGAGCTAGCCGTGTGACCGGCATAGCCTCTTTAATGTTTAAATTAGTGACGGAATTAAAAGAGGAGGCGAAGAATAGTAATAATTAAGAATTAGATATCATACCTTTGAGGTTTAGAGCTTTTATATAGGTCTCAATGAGTCTTAAATAGAGTCTTAGTTGGATAAAGATTGTATTTGATATTATTTGTAAGATAATCCATGTATAATTTGATGTTTATCTTGAGAAGAGATTTTCGGGATTCTCATCTTGGATAGGATTTATTTTCTAAGTTATCAGAAGTCCCTCCCTTAGACTATTTGAAGCCTTTTAAGGTTGAAGGTGCTTGTTTGCTTTGCATGTCTTTTCGTATGCTTTCATCGTTCTGACACACTCATTGATGCAAGTATAATATCCATACAATTATCATCATGTGACTATGTGACTGTCTAAATAGGTCAGTTTTTGGCTCGTCGGCTATACGATATGCTGCCATGGGACTATTTCTTACGACTGTTGATAGATCCTCTTTTGGCTCGTCGCCCATGATTGGCGGTATTGTGCCACGGGATTTGTTAGCCCACATGTGATTTTCATAAAGATATCAACTCTCTATTGGAGTGTGCTTAACGGATGATATATTGCTAGCTTTCTTAGCTATGTTTTCTCAAGTTGAATCTTTACATAAGGATATAAGTACTCTTTGCATCGTTGTGATCTTATCAAATTGTTGTGCTTCAGGACTTTAATTAAAATCCCTGTTAGTCAAATGGGACAAAACTTGATGAGAGCTTGGCACTTTTAATTGCACCTGCATCTTCAAAAATTAATTATTTTCGATATACGTCACCGATTTGAATTTTATTTAATTACAAACATGGATTCTCAATTGTATGGGAACATATTGATTTTCAATAATAAAAAGATTATATATTTGCTTATCTGTGTAGTCGAAGTCTTGTGTTTGGAACTGAAATTCTCGCCTGAGCAAGTAAATTCAGTCAACGCTCAACGCACCAATGTTAAATTAGGACTGGAACGTGATTCCATTCGTTAATTCTCTGTCTGAAGGTATCTCCTAACGCTCCTCTTCTTTTGTGGTTTAACGGCTCTTGCAAGATAAAACCGTCGCAATGGGGGCTAGCCGTGTGACCGGCGTAGCCTCTCCGATACTTAAGTTAGATCGGATTTAAGTGAGGAGGCAAGGAGTAATTTCTTGTGATTTCAGAATACGTACCTTTGCATGGTGACCCAAAGGATCTTTTTATACTCCATGAACGTCTTCTGGTCTGATCCAAGGATGTGAACCAATCAGAGTTCTGGCTTGAGTGAATCTTTATCTTGTTGATAAGATAAAACTTATCTGAATTGGGAGTCCCAATTATTGATGTCTCTTTTGCGAACTTAGACTCTTAATTGGACTCCGTGTTCCTGAGGCGTCGGGGTCTGTCTAGGCGGACAAGCCGACTCAGCTTGATGACCGCCTGCACTTTCCTCTGCAATTTGGGGAAGACTTGGTTTCTTCCTAATTTGGGATGGATCCAATCCGCCTGGCTGAACAACGGGGTTTTACCATCGGGACGGATGAAAACCGCCCGGATTGGTAGGAACATTCCTAACCTTGTCGTTATATCTCTCTACTCCAGGCGGATGTGGTCCGCCTGGGAGGTCTTTGCGTGGCTTGTACGCGCCTGTCAATATTTTACCTTGTTAACACTTGTTTACAATCTTCAATAAAAAGGACTAATAATTTAAAATGTTTGTTGAAAGTGAAAAAACCTTTTCAGGGTCAAAATTTACACTAATTCAATAGTAAATAGATCGAGATTAGAGCTCAAAAACTCAGGTTACCATAAAGAAATGTTGGGATGCCAAGTGATATACCAATTGGGTGTAGCTCAATTGGTACACCTCTCAAAGTGGAGATGGGAGGTCTTGGATTCAATACCCAGCCTCTTCAAAATGTAATTCTTAAAAAAAGTAAAGTAAGTGGCATATGGCAATAGGTGGCATTTGGCAAGTTTCCAACAGCATCATGCAACAAGGGAAAATGACAGCAAACAGAAAACAACAATGTTGAAGATCTAATTTAACTTTAAAATCCATAAATATACCTAAAGCTAAAGACATATGCTCTCCACCTCGGATGATATGGAAGCAACATGTCACCTTTTACTCTTCATGCTTTCCAATTCAGTTTTCTGATTTATTTTATTATAAATAAGGCCACTCAGCTACTCTTTTGTTATGTGTTTGATTAGAGCTGTTGCATTCTTTCCACTATTTGCAAGTGAGTCATCTTTCACTCGTTCTTTAGTTTATGTTTGTGTTAATTTTCCCCCACAAAAGACATTTGTTGGGATTACTATTTAATTCACAATTATGTGGTTATTATTGATGGGCTTGCTTTGCTTTTATCATAATCTATCAGATATGCTACTATATATACGTGTGTTCAGTTTTGATACCTTACTACCATTCAACTTAACCATTTAATTGGCAAAATCTACGCAATTTAGCCTTAATTTGCTGTCCCTTTGCATCATTTCCAAATGGGTTCGTTTGGTTCTGGATTTAAATTCTTTTTTCCTTTCAATTAAAATTAGAAGTGTTCTTTGAAATGAGTATTTTTTTTGTTGCTTGTATTATCTGTCAGGTACCTATTTGAAGATGGATGCTGATAGGAGTGCCAATGGACTCAAATATGAGTGCTTGCTTTTTGGTATATGTTAATTACAAATAGAAATTGTTAGTCAATTATTTTGTAAAACTAACTGAAACTTGCCAAATGTTGTTGGTTTTAGATATGGATGACACTTTATACCCCATGAGCTCAGGCCTCAATTTGGCTTGCCGCAAGAATATAGAAGGTTAGATCATAATCAATTATCTATAAACATCTCTGTTAATTACATCCATCAACAAAGATAATGTTGGATTAATTTTAATTGTCGGTTGCAGAGTTCATGTTGCATCATTTGAATATTGAAGAAAGTGAAGTGCCAAAGATGTGCCTGGATTTATACAGGGAATATGGAACAACAATGGCCGGTCTCAAGGTAAACTGAGAATTCAATTCTCTTATTTGCTTTATTTCCGGAATTGAAACTGATCTGAGTTTTGAAATTCAGGTTCTTGGTTATGAATTTGATGACAACGAATTCCACGCCTTTGCTCATGGAAGATTACCTTACGATAAACTGAAGCCTGATCCTGTATTAAGGAACCTCCTCCTTTCCATGCCCCAAAGGAAAATTGTATGTTTTAATTTCAATCTTAGTCAGAAACTTTGCTGCAACATTTCGGCAATCTAGCTAAGACGATATATTCTTTTGTGGTATTCAGATATTTACTAATGCAGACAAGGGTCATGCAGCAGAAGTTCTGAAAAGATTAGGACTGGAGGATTGTTTTGAAGGCATCATATGCTTTGAAACTCTTAATCCTCCAGCTAACTGTTCTGACACTAAAAGCTGCTGCGACAAGTCGAGAATTGTATGTAAGCCTTCTTTGGAGGCCTTTGAAGCTGCTATCCAGATTGCTAATGTTAACCCCACCAAAACTGTATACTCTTATTCCTTAATCAACTTGACAACTATTGAATTAGCTTAATCATTAAAAATAATAGTAAAGAGCTAATCTTTCTTCTCTTTTTTCCTTCCTAGATTTTCTTTGATGACAGCACTAGAAACATTGCTACTGGGAAAGCAGCAGGACTTCATACAGTTATTGTAAGCTCCAATAATCACCTACTACATAAAGTTGCAAACCCTCAAATTTCATTCCTACCTGATATTTTATTTAATTTTAAAATGGTTGAATATGATGACAGGTAGGGAGCTCAAGCTTAGTGGCAGGTGCAGACCATGCGTTGAACAGCATCCACAATATAAAAGAAGCAATACCTGAGATATGGGAAGGTGAAAGTGAGCAGCAGGAGCAAGTTCTCCACTCTACTTCTGTTGAAGTCCTCGCTTAGATGTCATCTTACTACTGGCACTCAACAGCCTTATTATTTGGCAGACTGTCCACTATAATAGCTAAAAACAGATGTACAATATGGTGCAAATTTATGACCATCTAGTTCATCTGATAATAAAAAATTTACTGTCGGATTTAGCAGCTGCGTGTACTATTAGCAGTACACTTGTTTGAACTACAACAAATTACTGTTACAATTAATCATGCACGGTCTTGTTGACTGATAATTGTAACAGGATAGTATTTCTATTTATTTATGATTTCAGAGTTCATAATTCTACATACATATTACATAGCGTTGATTGATACCATTCTGCGATACAAAAGGGTTCATAGATCTTACAAAAATCGGGACGTTATAAACTTAGGGAAGTGTTGGCGAGTGAAGTGACAGATCATCCATCAATTGGTAGCTCACCGCTGTTGATAATCCTGCATGATGCTTTAGGGTAATTGCTCCCACTGGTCTCCACTGCTTCTAGTTTCTTAACCACATCCATCCCATCAACCACGTGCCCAAATACGACGTGCCGGTTGTCTAACCATTGAGTCTATATCAAAACAATAACAGAATCATTTCACAGTGCACTAAGAAGAAATATTTGCACTTAAACATAACCAGCCTGTCCTTTACTACTACCGAAGGAATAATTGTTTAAACTTCAACCCAAAAAAAGAACATGAAAGCAGCAGCGATCTTACTTTTACTGTACAAATGAAAAACTGGCTGCCATTAGTATTTGGTCCTGCATTAGCCATGCTCAATACTCCAGGTCCAACATGCTTCACTGCAGATTATGGCTTTCATATGTTAACATATATCAAATAACCATAGGAGAGTAAAAAAATTAGACAGTACAAGCCACGCTTATAGACGTTCAAAGTGGTTATTTAGGGTCCATAGAGTACTCACAATCAAAGCTCTCATCTTCGAAGCGAGAACCATAAATGCTAACTCCTCCAGTTCCCTACATTTGGTCAAGAACATTTTTTCTCAGTAAAACCATCTGTCTTGTTTAATGTTAAGGAATATCAGATAGATTGTAGGAGATATTATAGGAAAGATTCTTGGAGCGATTATAGCATTTAAGTTTATTAATTTCCTAATCTATGCTCAATCTCTGTGTATATATAGATGTAATCCCTAATGCAATAACATACAGATTATTCACAATGTAGTCTTTTATTCTTAACACTTAAGATTCAGTATTTTCATGCCTAGAGAGTGAAAGAAAGAGAGCTCACATCTCCTTCTGTGAAATCACCTCCTTGGATCATGAAATCTTTGATAATACGGTGAAAAGAGGATCCTTTGTAACCGTATCCTTTTTCTCCTGCATGTGTGATTAACCAAAAACAATGCCAAATCCGAAATGTAAGTGGAAAACTTGATTACAAATAGCTTGTTTGAGTAAAACTTGCCTGTGCACAAGATCCGGAAGTTCTCAGTTGTCTTCGGGACAACATCTCCAAATAGGCCAATCACAATTCTACCAGCAGGCTCGCCTCCAATATCAACGTCAAAGAAGACTTTGCTCGTCACTTTTGCTTGTAGATCAACATCCTGATCCAGTAGCAGCATATAAGATGAACCAAGTCAAACCCACAAAAACAAAGAATTAACAAAACACAAACATTTTCAAGAGGAGATAGTCACACTAATGCATGAATATAAATAATAACCTATCACCTACAATTACTTAAATTTTTGAAAAAAAAATATCAACTCCATAAGCTGGAGAAAAGTCCTGGCTGTATTCATTTCATAAGGCAATCAAACTTCCATTATCTATAACGTTCTCAGCTTAGTATAGATAGCAAACAAAACAAGTTTTTGAGATGTCTGCTTGCAAATATTATCTAGCATTACTGAAACTTATATGATTTTAAGACAAGGTTAAAGAAGCAGTTACAGTTGAGTTAACGCATGTCATTCGTCTGTACTTAGTAGAAGGTGCTTTAGAAAGTCTAAAGGTGGGAACACTGAATGCATAGTAAGATTTTGATGTCAATGCCCTTCCAGCACGGCTCAAAGAATGAGCATGAGAGTTTCTGATGTAGGAATTTTTCACATCCAGTCCCTGTAAGGAAAAGGTGAAGAGACAATTTACTCAAAAAAGAAGACAAACGTTAATGCAAAATACCTATGTTCTATGGGACAAATATAATCTTGAAATGCGAGTCATTTGATGATTCACAATCAACTGAGAACTTTTCATCATTAACAATCACCAAAAACTGTATGCTACAAATCAAAGCTAAGAGGGTAAAGCAAAGAAAGACAGGAACTTTGGTGTGCCAGAATGGCTGTTGATCCAATTTAGTAGAAACCAGTATCAGTAAAATAACCCAAGTATAAGTGTCATTTTCAAATTTTTATTTTAATTAGGCATGAAAAACAGATAAGATTAGTGAAACAACTTAGAATTATCATACCACACACATTGTGAAGAAAAACATTGCAAAAACTCTGCAGTAAGATACTTTCACGAATGATTCATGTGCAGCCACAAATTTAGATCATCTGTTGGCGACATTTATATGAGAAAGAATTATGCAAAGAAGAAAAAGAATTCCACACTCATAAAAAACAAAAAGAGCATTATGTATCAAATTCATTCAACAGTTACCAATGGATGAATTAAAAAACGAGATTATAGAAAGCCGCGGAATGCTTTTTTTCACATTTACAACTTATAATAATTCTTCTTGCCAGTAGTAAACGTCAATTAGAAGTAGAAAATACCCAATAAAGAGAAATTTTTAGCAGATAAATTCATTTTCAATAGCTGAACATGAAATTGAAGGTTAATTAGTAAAAACAGAAAGAAGGATTGACCTTAGAGACGAGGCAAGGACTATGGAGCATTTGCAGAGAGAATGTTGAAGCCATTAGGTAGCGAATAAAAAAGGGAAATGAGAGGTAGTGTGGATATAATAGAAAGAAATGGAGGGAGTGGAAGAAGATAGAGATAAATTTGAATGTAGATAGAAAATGAGAGAAGAAAAGGAGAGATGTGAAGTCCTTTTAAGGGCAGTCTCTCCTTATCTCCAATCGGGCTTCCACTTATCCGCAGTGCCAACTCACTTCTTAGGCCTTCACCCCAGACCCTGGCCCTCCCTCCATCATTTTTTTTCTCTATTGCAACTTTTGAATTCGATTTTCGGATAGTTATTATGTTTTTTTAGAAAAATTTTCTAAAGGGCAGTTTGGTATTTTTTCCATATTATACTTTCCTGCACAGTTCAATTTTTAAATTTTCATTGTTTTAAAAAGTTTTATAAATCAAAAGCAATTAGTTCTCAATCAATTAGTATTAAAAGTCAATATTTTTCGACAAATGTTTTTTTTTTTCAGAAAACCATCTTTGACAAATGTTAAAATATATTATTATGATAAAAATAACTTTGGGATAACAAAAAGACAGGCTTCTCACTACTATGGGTGAATTCCTTTTATACCAAAGAACTACTTTTACATTCCCAATTTTAACTCAATTATGGCTCAACTCCTTTTGTACCAAAGTCAATATTTTCACGTCTCCTACTTCAATTTCATTATTTTTTTTTTGCTTAATGCGTATATACTTCCCGAATTTATTCAAAATGAGTTCTTGTCACCGTGAATTTTGAAATATGATAGATAGTTCTCTGTACATATTTAAAACGTGCCACTTTATCCCCCTCATTGCCATGTGTTATTTTATGATTGGTTTAACTTTTCAAATATGTCATTTTTTTCTGATTTCCAATCAGAAGCTGACACAGGAAACTGAGAGAATGTCAAGTAAATTGGCACATTTTAAATAAGGTATTTGACAAGTCTGAAATTTCAAAGTCACAAGTCAAATTTGAAAAAGTTCAAAAAAAATATGTAGGTGGATTATGTTTTTTTTTACTAATATAAGTTGAATAACATCTTTAATTTATTATCAAACGTGAACAAGTATTATGACAATTTCTCGTACATATCAAACAATCATACTCATACACTTTCGATAGAAAAAAGTGAGAAATGTGATGTACCAACCCCCGCCTCCTCACAAACACATTTAATACATGTAAAAGAAAAAAAGTTCGATGAAATTCCCTACAAAGTATAAAATAAAACATACACGTGCCAAAATTAAAGAAGCATTATTCGAAGCTTGAACCAGATGCATCTAGTTCTAAAATAATTTGATAAAAGTAGCTCTTGTTTTAGTTTTTACATTAATATCTTTATTTATCAATCATACTACTTTTTCTCTCGCCAATTAACCAACCCTTTCTCGAAGTTGATTACATTACATTATCTCTCCAAAAATATAATATATAACTGAGATCGATGCTGTATATAGAGTATTGTATAATAATAAGTTAGAATACTTGATTTAAATAAACATTAAGATACGCATAAGACTAAAAAGTTTGAAGAATGGAGATCTGAGGCATAGAGAGTAACAATACTACAACCAGGATCTCCAAGGTTTCATTATTTCTGAAATTGATAATGGCTGGAGGTATTTACTTGACTTTTATATCTTATCTTGTTAACTAATGTAATTTTTATTGTTCTTCTTTCTATATTATTTTCACATGGATAAATGAATCAACTGATGATCTGATCTAAATCAGACAATCGGCATCTATACCACCCAGATTGAATCAATATTCATGTATAATGTATTTATTCATGTATAGATCATGTGTATACGATATTGCATTATTATCAGGTTGAAAAACCTGAAATCTGCACTTTCTATCTGCAGAAAGATGTACTTATTAGTTGAATATACTAATCTCTATCTAGATAGGCAATTTATAAGTGCAAAATATTAAAGAAAACTAAAAACACAAATACATTTTTATTAAAATGCACTCAATATTTGTTTTGAAAATGCAAATACATTGGAACCCATAAATTACACTCAGAATTGAATCAATCACCAAGTCAAGCAAACAATCCCTAAAAATGTAGACAGTGAACCTGTGCCATAGTATTCTCTATTGGGCGGAAAGAAAATCAGAGGTGAGCTATGAGCTTTTGCAATGGACAAATTGGGCCGAAATTCTAAAAGCCCAAAATAATAAAAGCAGCCTAGCCGCTTACCGCCTACAGAGCAGCAAAAGAGGCGAAGAAATGTGGGGCTGTTATCTGCTGTGGCCGAAATAATGCGCGCCTTTCTTCTGTCAGCTAATTACTGCTCCTCTTCTTATCCTTGTCTCCTTCTTCAAACTTCCTCCCCTTTCTGTAATCCCTCTCTTTTTCCTTCTAAATCCATCAATCTCACCTCTCACACTTGTTCTTTTACCTACTTTTCCTCCTCGTCCAGGATCAGCCCTTTCTGTTCAAACGCCGATTCTTCTTTGGTTGAACCTAATGGTTCTGATGATTATGAATGTGATGATGGTTATTGCTTTGTAGATGAGGATTCGGACGATGGGATTGTTATTCAGATACAGAAGACTGGAAGGAATTCTAGGAGAATTCGCTCCAGGATCTCTATCAATGCCAGCCTCGATGACATTTGGAATATCTTGACGGATTATGAGAAATTGGCTGATTTTATTCCTAGTCTGGCTGTTAGCCAATTGGTTGACAAGAAAGATAAATTCGCTCGCCTTTACCAGGTATTTTTCAGTTCAATTTTTCTCTATACTTGAATTGAATTTGTACTCGTACTGAAACCTGTACTGTGTTTTCGTTGCGGTGAATATTCAAATAATAGCCATGCTTGATTGTTTTCTTATTAACAGGTTGGGCAACAGAATTTGCCGCTTGGACTGAAATTTAATGCTAAAGCAGTTTTGGATTGCTTTGAGAAAGATCTTGAGGTTTTGAGTTCTAAGAAGAAGCGTGATATTGAATTTAAAATGATTGAAGGCGACTTCCAATTATTTGAGGGGAAATGGTCGATTGAACAGGTGACTATTGTTAATTGGTTGTTGCAATTGGCTCTGTCACAAGTCTAAGCCTCTCTGGTGAATTATGCTTTACCTTCTCGTACATATTTGAATTCCATCTATGATTGCCTGCACCTGCGCTATCTACTAAATGCTTTTGATGATTTGCCTGCACCTGCGCAATCTACTAAATGCTTTTGATGATTTGCCTGCACTTTGAGTAATAATCTTTAGGATTTTTTCTTTTGGATGGATACTTGTATTTGACCTTTAAAATCACTAACAATCGATTTGTTTATTTAATGCTCGTTTTTTTGTCTACACTGTACAAGTAAATGCGCGCTAATTAGTCTTGGTTTTAATGATTCCTTCAAGTCGAAGGTCGACATAAAGTTGGGGCTTATTTATTTTGTTTGAGATTGAACTATATGTTTGATTGAGCTTGAATCACTTTGACTGAACGCTTGGTATAACAATGTCTTGTTTTCAATGCTCATTCCTGATGATCATACATTCATGGACGAGTAATGCAGGTCTTTAAACCCAGATTACAAGACAGTAATTGCTCAATTGGTCAAGAATTTGAGACAACTCTTTCATATTTTGTTGATGCAAAACCCAAAATGTGGCTACCTGTTCATCTGGTTGAAGGCAGACTCTGCAAGGAGATTCAGACAAACCTCTCCTCCATCCGCAAACAGGCACAAAAGGTGATTGACAATACTTTACATGCTCAATAGTTGGCCTTAACATGCTATAGTAACTCATGCAGAATACCCACTTCAATTGGATTTCATCGATGTTTTTTAAGATTTAAATTTCGATAGTACAAAAGATACTTGATATTCCTGTCTTTTTTCAGTGGTATTAGCTTCCATGTTGTCTCTTTAAATGAAAGAGAAGCAAGAAATCTGAAAAAAAGATGTATAATCTCCTTTTTAAATGTAGTTAAATTCCATGATTTTGTTTGCAACTAGATAATGGGGGTCTGTGATGATACTGTATGTCCTCTTCATAGTTGGTCAGATTTTTCAGCTTCATAATCCCACACCATATATAGCATAGCATGCAACTATGAGAGGAACTTTTTAGCTGGAACTTAATAGCCATAATTTCCGAAGCACTAACTCGCAATTCTATACCCCATAATGTGCATTTTCCACATTTCATTTACGTACTCTAAGTTGCTCACATAAGTATCTGATTGATAGCTATAGCTTTCATGCTACTTTCAATGTCTACTTTAGTTGCACTAGTTACAGTTAAAATAAGCTTTTAGGGATTATTTTCCTTTACAGTTCAGCTGTGGGAAGATAACAAATTAGATATAGAAGCTACACAAGTATACATGAACTTAGAAGTTAGAATAGATACCTTATTGGACGGGAACTGAAAGACATCAGAAATCATTCACACTCCAAGTATTGCCAATTGCGAGGCGGCCTAGGATGTGGTTAGAGGTTGAAATTTCAAAATTAACAGAATGAACTCAATCACCTTTGTTGTGGGTACCATGTGGTGGAGAACCACAAGGGCACAGTCTAATTTGTAATGATAGAATCTTTTCCAGGAAATAAGAGATAAAAAAAAGAGCAAGAGGAGTCATTAAAGTGTAGGGTGTAGAACTTTATGAAAGGAAATTAAAGATAGCGAAATGCGTGGTGCAGTTGATTGAATGAATAGTTAAATGCCAAGTGAAGAAAAAGGTTCATGATTTGCCTTTGTTTCACAGTGCACTAACCGAAGTAATAATTGGCCAGTATGGAAAGAGAACGTGAGTAAATAATCTAGCAATTAAACAAATAAACTCTTAGTCACCTTATGTGGGCTCAATATCCTTGACCCATTTGACAAGGACTAGGCTTTGTTTGATTACTGTTATTGCCTTCTGGTGGGAGCAGCATTGACAAAGTTGGTATTGCAAAAGGACTGGGTCAAAGATTCCAAAATTGGAACTCTTTTGTTTGAAATGGCATTTCATTTCTTTGTAAGTAGCTATTGCAGAGCATAGCTATAACAATCATCACCACCTCGTATCAAATTCAACTCTATTACCCATTTTTCATCTCTCAAACCTCATTTTATAGGATCTACAATGTTTTCTTTTCATCTACATTTCTCATATTTCATATTCTCTAATAAGACAAAAAATATTAATATTACATTGATTTTCTAGAAAATATCCATTTTGAAGAATATTATATGATGAATGTTTGGGTTACCATATT
>CATIWQ010323349.1:0-22388 GCA_949673415.1 Euphorbia schlechtendalii | reverse complement strand
TCATTAAAGTAAAATTAAGTTGATTAAATGTATTCATATATGGTATTTATTTAATTAATAATTAAATAAATTCATGTATTAAATAATTTAATTGAATAAATTTAATCAATAAAATTGTCATGCTAAAATAATTAGTTAGCTATTGAAGTTAATTGAATTAATATATATAGTATGACATTAAATTTGATTAAATGTAAGGTTTTAATTTTGTTCAAGGGGTTAATTTGTAAATTATAAAAGATGGCATTTAAATTTGTTTAAGGAATTAAACTAAGGGGTTTAATTATTAAACTACAAATTTAAAGAGACCAATTCATAATTAGAATTAATTTAAAATCTAATTAGTTAATTACAATATAAAACCAAAAAAAATCTAACCTAATTCTAATCTTCTAAAAAATGTGTACAGCCACCATAAAAAACATATACACGTTTTCAGCCTTATGTGAATCGGGTTCTTGGAGTTTTTTCTCATCGTTCTTCGTCTATACTGCTAGCACCAGTCCCGGTTTGATAGGAGTTTGTGCATTTGATATTGGAGAGTTTCCACTTTTTTAATGCAGCTGTCTCTTAAAAAGATATTCCAAGTAAGTTTTATTTGTGAAATAAATCTTATTGAAACCTTATCAATGGTTCTTGAAAAGATCCTATTCGAATTCGAGAAAATTTTAACCGGTAATTCCGCCGACGAGATTATGTTTTCGATGAAAATTCTCTTCAACTTCACCAAGTTTCATTACTTGAACTTTCTCCCTTCATATAGGTTTGACAAGTTTCCGTTAATCATGGATTGTCCGTTGTCACTTGGAAATCAAGTCGTTAACTCTACAGGGGGTTAAGGACAAGATTAGAGCGTTGATCAGGATGATTTGAATCCGTTGATACTTTGTTTAGTGGTCATATGAATCAGTTACCAAAATGGCTCCACATGTACTTGCTATCTGCTGTAAGGAAAAATCACATTAGCCTCCTTGTTGTTAAAATCAATTGATCCTTTTTCAGGTGTATCACCTTTTGGTAACGTGAAACTAAATGCAAAGACATGACAAAGTTAACTCACGTGATGCCTTGGGATTGCTGCTCAAATAATTTGAAATAAATATTCCGCTTTTAATTTGTCCTTGAGAATTTGTTAACTCAGAGGATACTTCCTTCTGATACAATATTCTAGCATTTGGCGAATCTTCACACTGATGCATCTATCGGTCTTTGTAGCTTCTAATGCAGATTATGCTTCTAATTCAAAGCTAGATTCTGGTGCAACTTAAAACTTAATATCTTTTTAATTTGCTTCTGATGCAGTTTACTATTACTGATGACAGTTCTTGCCGTAAGTATTAAAATTCATTAAAACTTCTTTTGAGCATCTTCTAATCCAACATTTACAACTATCAAATACTTGTCATGTTATCTTTTTAAGAATTATGTAGTAGTATATTTATCCCATATATAGTTATTGGTCAAGTTGTGTTGATTATCTCACAATTAAAAATAATGGATCAGTCAATGATGTGTACGTGACCAAAATGAACTTATAAAATGTACTACATTAAAGTTTCTGGTAATATTTGGTGTCCAATCCATAAATATATCATTCATGCGGGTAAATAGTTATAACCTTTGTCTGCTTTTGCACTATTACATTACTACATTCTTAAGTTTTGTTAATATAATTTAAACCTCCATATATGTTAGTGGCTTAATGCATGTACACCTCCTGAACTTGTCCAAAATAAACTCTTGCCACACTGAATTTTCAAATGTGTCAAATATCCTCTGAATCTGTTTAAAATGCACCAGTTTTCCCCTTTCAATATCACATGCCAGCTTTTGGTTAGAGAGAAAAAAAATCAGAAAAATGACATTTGAAAAGTTAAACCAACCAGTTACTGACATATAACGATGAGGGGATAAAGTGAAGCGTTTTAAACAAATTTTAAAAGTTATCTGCCACATTCATTTTTGACAGGTTGAGGGGAGTATAGATGCTTAAACCAATTTTAATTAATAAAATAATATCACCTTGCAGTTAACTTTTTTAACTTTCCATCCAAATAACTATTGCCATTGTATTACCAAAATTGCTCTCATTTTTTTTTGTCCATCTATATTTTTTTCTACTTTTTCATCTAAAACATAAAACATGTGTATTCTTCCTCCAACCCTCTTTACTTTTTACTTTTTTAATTACTTTATTAAAATTTGGAGGAGGAAACAAATTTTATGTTTAATTTTTTTTTTTTCAATATCATCATTTGATATTTTTTTGTTAAACTTCTCAATAAAAATAATACATTTTGCGTAAACAATTTATTGTACTTTTGAATTGTTGGTCACATGGATAAAAACTGTTGTTGATTATAAATAAATAAAAACAATGCAAAAATTATACATATATTCCACTTATATTAAACGAAATCGGTAATGTATGTAAAATATTATTTGCTTGATGAACTGGTGATTGTTAAGAAATTAATAATGTTTCATGAAAAAAATAATTATGTATGGAACTGTTTTTCAAAAAAAAATAATGTATGGAACTATTTACATCTTTTGAATAAAAATTTGATAAGTTTATCAGCTTAATTATGGATGAGAGAGAAAATAATATGATTTATTCTATCATTTTTTTCCATATTCACCCGTCTTGTTGAATTTCTTGATCTCCTTTACCCATTAGTTAGCTTCATATTTTGATAAAGCGATGAAAAATAGATAAAAATGATAGAGGGGAAAACAAGAAATACACAAATTTTATATGAAAATAGTGTGAAACTAATATGGATTGAAAAAATGAAGAAATATAAGGGCAATTTTGGTAATATTAAAAGTTATTTGGATGGAAAATTTTTGAAATTTATTAAAATGAGGTTTTAGTTATGACAGAAATCAGAAGAAACAAATTCGGATATGTACCTTTTTCTTTGCCCAAAGATCGAAAACTCAGAAATTATATACAAGTCAAGACTAAATCATGGTGTGTCGGATTTTAGTCGTTTTCCACGATTCTGGAGCATCAGAAGATCAAAAACCGATGAAATGCGAAATTTTTTCTGTCATAGGAGAAATCCTAGGAGAGAGAAAATGATTTTTCATCAACTTTTCCATTCCATTAACTCATACTTATTGAGGTGGAAATTGGAAAAGTTCCATTTAATACTTATGGAGACATAAAATATAAAAAAAAGTCCTTGAACTTATTTATTATCATATAAAATTCAATTAACCAAATTTGATCGGATCTTTGACCCGTTTGACCCACTCATAGGCGGTTCGGATATTTCCAACAAGCTGAATGAAGTTAAAATATAAATAGGAATAAATTATATTGACAAAACTCAGTAAGTTAACAGTGCATTGGTGTAAAACATAATGATGTTATAGTTATTTTCCATTTTTCATTGTTTACATGTTAGAATTCAAATCCTAACCATACTATTCTATGCATTCAATCCATTACTCACATAAACATGATTTCAACTCTCACAATACCTGCGTGGCCTTCGCACAAAGAAAGATTAGTATATAATATTTGGGTATAAAATATTTGGATATGGATACATATACGTACTTTCCCCCTTGGTAGCTTTTGTGCCGCTCCAACTTCCATTTGCCTTCAAACTAATCACCTATTTCCTGATGTGAAACTTGAAGCCAATATATATCCATTTAATATTGTAAGAGCATTTACAAAATATTTAAAAGATCAAATTTGAATTTAAAAAAAACTGTGATAGGTCCAAATTAATTACTCATTCTGTTGCATCGAAATAATTAAGTAAAATTGAAATGTACTGTTTATATTTATAGAATAAATTTAAATGTGTTAAGAGAAGACTGATGAGGCATCGAAAAAAAATTATCTTTATAAAAATGTTAGTCGTTTAAACCAAAAAATATTTATACTGTTAGTTAAAGAGTATAATAATAATAATAATAATAATAATAATAATAATAATAATAATAATAATAATAATAATAATAAAATACTTTCATAGTAGAAGTTTAGAGATTAGTGTTTATTCCTTGTGAGCGAAACTTTGTTTGTAATTTGTATGTAATGGTCCCAATGGATACAAAATTACACAATTTTTAAATAACAATAATAATAAGAAAAAATAGATAAAATACATACTGAGTGGTCTAAATCTAACACTTTTTATCTATGTCTCTCTAAATTTCTAATTGAACTTCCGAGTCCCATCAATTTGATACAAGTGAACTTTCAAGTTCCCTAAACTTGGCACAAGTGATTCTCAAATCCGACTTTGGCATAACTGAACTTTCAAGTTATTTTCAATTAACACATAAATTTAATCAAATTTATTATATCGAATACACAATTCATATGTCCAGTTCATTTTCATGAACTAACTAATATTTATATGATCATGGAGGAGTTCGAGAATTCTGTTATTGGGACTTACAAATTTACTTATACCGATTTTACATGATTCAGATGTTCAATTGAAAGTTCATGAGTATTAGACAATATTTTGCATAATAATGATAATATACTTGTAATGTCCTTATTCTTAATCTTAGCATGCATGAATCTTCGTCATCCATTATTATTATTATTAATTGTTAAAGTTTTATATTATACTTCTTGGGGGATGTATATCCCTCGGTTGAAGAAAATTATAATTATAATATAAAAATAATTTTAATTTTTTTAAATTTCATGAATCTAAACTTAGAACTATAAATTAATCCAAGCTTAACAAATAATATAAAAGTAATAATAATATTTTAAAATTGTTATATATATATATATATATATATATATATATATATATATATATATATATATATATATATATATATTAGTAAAAATAACCAATATTGATAATATATTATATATTGAAAACAATAATACTTTAAAATATTAAAATACATCATAATAATTTTTCTTGATGATTATATAATTATAATAATAGTTAAAGTTATTACTATAAATTATTACTAACATAATTTTGTAATATAATAATTATTGTTATGTAATATACATTTGTTATACCTTATCTATCATCCTTATTTGAAATTATATAAAAAAATAATAGATCATCACATGAAGCCAGAGTATATACATGTCAAATCCAAGCAAAATATATCGGTAAGTTTTGAAGTAGTTATTGAGTTATTTGAATGGAACAAGTAATTCAATAAGCTATGGATATGATAATTTTGTACTGCAAGATTTTGTTTATACTGACTTAAATGGTGGATACAAGTAAGGCTTGCTTCGTGCGAGTGAATTATATCAAATTATGTGAAATTCATTTTTAATTTCAATTTTGTGTGTTTTATATGATTAAAAATTTGATTTGTAAGTACTTAGAATTTGAATTCATGGTCATCTTGTTATAACAAAATACCATAAAATTTGGTGGAATTTTCAATTTCACATTTTGTAAGACTAAAATTCATGAAATTAAATTAAATTCTATGTTCTTAATGGATCATGTCAAGCAGTAGAATTCATTTGAAAATGATTTATAAATAATATATTTCAAAATGAATTCCAATTCCTTAGTTCATTTATTCCTAGAAAGGTCTAAATGAACATCCAAATTCCTCTTCACACATGGGATTATATGAGTTGGATGCTCAAACTTTAGAAGTGTGTTTGTTAATGCTCAAACTTTAGAATGTGTCACTATGTTAAGGCGAAGTATGTTGCAGTTGTAGAGGATTAATAGAAATAGATATATGACTAACTCCTTTATTAGTTAGAAGTGTTGGGCAAGAAATAGAATGATAAGAGTTATTTTTACAGCCAGTCAAAGCGCACATAATTGTGAAGAATTTAGTATTTGACTCCAGAAAAAACATATTCGAAGGAGATCTCATTTCACTCATAATGTAAATAATGGAAGTTGGTGATACGGGGGAGCCAAGAATTAAGTAGATCATATATTGATTTAAAAGTGTTGATGATTGGAAATTGGGGAAGGCTGACTACATCAATGGGTCATTTATACGTATAAAGACATTTTTATATAATCAAAATTAAAACTATCTTTTTAGTCATTGTAATATTTCACATCGGAATTATTATTATTAAATGTATATTATCTAAATTTCACTCATGAACAACTATCAGTTATTACATATTTATATTCTAAATTCACAACTAAAGAAATAAGAAATCATAGCTGATATGAGTGTAGCCAAAAAATCAAGTACTATGTAAATTTTTAGTGTTATTTTAATTTATACTAATTTATTTTTCACTTGTTCAAATCACATCACATTCAGATGGATTGGATGGATTGAAGTTTTTCCTAAGTTTTTCATTTTATATAAGGTAACAACTACTAATAACTTATATATATATATTAATATTCCTTATACTAAACATGTGCATAAACAGGAAAAAAAATGGACAAGCCGCCTAAATAGAACAAAAAAATTTAAAATGTCTGAAAATTCATGTTCTACATATTTTTTTATTAGAACGAATGAAAATATCTAACATGCAGATATTTTTACCTTAACAAAATGAAAAAATTTATGGTGGGGCCAGCAAGCAAGATTGGGTTTTTGGAAAGAGATAAATGGTTCACGTGGGCCCTTACATAGAAACTACCCTAATTTCCAGAAAAATCCCATTCTCACTTCTTCAGTTTGTCCCCTTTTCTACGCTTCCTCTAACGTTTTTTTGTTGTTTGTTTCTTGCAGTAAAATAAACAATGACACATAATAATAACAATATTATTATAATAACAAATATCTCACACTTTTTAATTCAAAAATTTATTAAAAGTAAGTTGAACCATTTTTATTATTTTCCATTCTTCAAATTTGCATTTTACAGGATCGGCAATGTTTTTAACCATTTTTTCATTTTTCATTTCCCAAATCAAATTCACTTTAAAATAATAAAAGAACAACAAGATAAAAGTAAAAACAATTAAAAAAGTAAAAAGTAATATTATTTAATTTAATTTCCTAGAAAGTAATATTATTTTATTTAATATCTCAAAATAGGGAATAGATCATTCTCCATATTTGGAAATGCATCTTTAGTAATTTTTCTAACTCATCTTACCTTTATAATGTGGCACTATGGCCCTGTTTTCTTCACCTTCAATTTGGTTAAGTTTAGTTCAGTTAAGTTCAGTTAAGTTAAGTTAAGTTCAATTAAGTTCAGTTCAGTTCAGGTCTATTAAATTCAGTTCAGGCCCATAAATTTTAATTTTAATAATGATTATTCTAATTAATCTTTAACAAAAATTAATAGTAATGATAATAAAAAGATAAACAAAGATAAAAATTTTAATATGAAAAATAATTATTATTTAATGTAATTAATATTGATTATAAATATAGAAAAAATAATTTTTATATATTGATAAAAACTAGTGGTATTGATATAATAATAGTATTAATGTAACTATAATATATAGTGGCGAAGCCACATGCTAACATGTGGGGTTCAATGACCCCACTTTTTTTGAAGAAATAGTATAAATTTACTAGTAAATTGTATTTGGACCCCATTAAAAATTAATGTTGGATCCCATATTAATATTAAAATCACACATTTATTTTAGAAAAATACATTTTATACTCGAAGAAATTCTTAGTTTCAAATTTTTTTTACGAAATATATTAATGATGATGTTTGAACCATTGTTTTCGTTGTGAATCAAAAAATTGAAACTATAATAAGAGAATGGAAACACATAAGCAATGTAATAGAAAAAAGAAACTAGAAGTCACGGAAATCGGAGAACGTAAACTAAAATAGGAGAATGGAAATGCAATTGTTGTAGGATCGGAGAACGGAAAATGACCATGACGATTTGAGCGAAAACGAAAACTAGAACGAAAATGGTGATTGGGGAGAAAACAACCGTTTTTAGAAAGTTAGTATTTTGTTATGTTTAGCAGTTTAAATTACCAATTAATAGGGATTTTATTTTGATTTGTTTTTGTGTTGGGTATGAATTAAATGAAAAAAGTATTTAGTGAATAAAAATACTAATTAATGAATTGTAAAGTTTAAAAGGGGTATTTACTAAGTACCGATCTCTAGTATTTAAAATTCTATTCTATAAAGAGGTGTTTACAAAAATTAACCTAAAAAGTGCTTCACATATTAGCCCATTTTTAAGATTTTTAAATACATGATACTCTTCTACCCAAATCTAATTACATATTTACGTTCTTCGTTCGTTTCCTCTTTTCGTTCTTCTCATCTCTTCAGATCTCATTCCATCAATGACGATTTTGTTTTTAGTATCCTTCTTCCTTCTCCATGTGATGTCAACCACCGTCGTCGACTCCTTTACCTCCGACCAGATCCGTTTTCTGTTCAATTTACTTCCACCTTCATCCATGGCTTCCTTCATTTCCCAATCGCATCTCCTCCTCTTCTTGTCGCTACTTCTCCTTCATTCTCTTCGCCAACATAGGTTGCTCCTCCACTTGTCTATGTTTCTCCTCTTCTATTAATTTCATCTTGTTCTTTCTTTTCTTCTGGTTTTGTTTGGTTCCATTGAAATCAGCATGATTAGAAGATGCGCAGTAAAAAATTCCTTTGGTCCATCTATTCAATTTTTAACATTATGCGTTCCAACATGATTTCAATATGTAATGTGTTTTACTAGATTTTAATAGATTTCTAACAGATTTTGAGCCGAGATACATATTATTTGAAAAAAAACAATATACCAGAATTCTACTAGAATTCTGTTATTAGACATATATGCAATTTACTAGGTTTCTAATAGATTTCTAACACATTTCTAATAGATTTTGAGCTGAAATGTATAGTATTTGAAAAAAAATGATCTAGTAGAATTTTACTAGAAATATGTTATAAGACATAAACAATTTACTATATTTCTAATAGAATTCTAACATAAAAGATGATTCTGTAAATAAGTTTCGCGAATTTGTACTTTTGTAAAGTGATAGTATTTTTGTAAATATTTTGTATAAATAGTATGATTTTGTAACTAGCCCTAACTTAAATACCTTGTACTTGTTTTTGTGTGGTTGTATAATTCAAAAGCGTTTTTGGTGTTTAATTTACTAAAATTATTTATTGGGTGCTTGACGTATTTAATATTAACTTAATTTATTTTAGTATATTAAACGTTCATCTAACAACACAAAGTATTTGGAGCATGAACACGTTTTATTGGCTATGCATATAATTGTTAATCATCGATGATCAGTTAAGTTATATTTAAATTGGATATGTTACGTACCAAAAAAATAAAAATTGAATACGTCAAGTACCAATCAGTAAATTTTAATAGTATAGACATAAAAAAGAATGGTTTGAGTTATATAACAAGGGAAAAGAATATTTTTGTCTTATTAGGTCCAGAATATGTCCTTATTTAATAATGTTATGTCCATTTAGTCTTTATTTCACTCTCATGATGGAGTAGTGTGTAAATTCTCATGCAAACAACTCCTTTGTGGGCTTGGAGATAACCCGCCTTAAACTTTTTTTCTAAAAAAAAGGTTTGATTTACAAAATTTTTGGGCATTTGCTTGGGTTGTTTCTCTTCGTGAAATAGATTCTAAACATGTTAAAAAAAAAAATCATGTCACAGAAGTTTATCAGCATATTAATTATCAATTTCAGTGATGTGAACATATTATCGATTGATTAGTGATAGAGGCTCCTATTTAATCCCGAGTGGATGTTCGAGGTGCTCCCCTCATAGACAGCCCTGGATAGTTATGTTTATTAATTATTTACTTGAATTATACGATCTTTAAAAAGTTTTAAACAATAATAGGCATGAGTGGATCTAAGGGGAAGCACAGTGGAATCGATCCACAAATATGTGAACAAAATTATGAAAAATAAAATTTATCGTGGAATTCCATTGTAAAATTAATTTGCTCGTTGCTATATCATTCGGTGATAAAAAAATTCTTTGCAACTAGAAAAATTTTCAATTATAATCATATAGCGACAAAATATTTTCGTTGGAAATTCAAAATATTCTAATTATTTTGTTAACCAAATGAATTAAGTAAATGGCAACTGAATTTTTTTATTGTCCTTTTAGTTCCCTTTAGTATCGATACAATAGACTGATCGCTTTTTTTTTGTCAATCATTTAAGATCTGTTTGTGATTATTTTTTGAAATTCAAAAGCTTTTTTGTTTGGGAAAGTTTGTAAGAGAAACTTTTGCCGAAGACAACAACTTTTGGACTCACGACAACAAACCAAAACTAGCATTGAATTAAATCCCTTTATAAGCACAAAAGCACTTAAAGTTAATTTCATGTTTGTTATGGATAATCTAGCTAAGAGTTCATAACAAGTAAGTGTTTTATGTACTTAAAATATCACTTAACCAATACTTTGACAAAACCATGTCTAAAGACCGCTTTGTTCTTTGAAGGAATAAATTGAGCATTCATTTTCTAGTCTTGCTTAAATTAAGGGGGAAGTGGTGAATAGGCCAAAAAATAGGAAAAGGAAAAGAAACTGCAATTCACTAAAGGCCGAATAATGAAATGATGAGATGAGATGGGTTATGTGATGTTTGTGAATTCGAAGACTAGATAATTCCAAATCAGATAATATATTATTTATTTTATTATTACATATAATGGTAGAGAAAAAAAAGATCTGAGAGAACATTTTTCTCGTTTTAGGGTTTCAAAATTTACTGTAAATATTCCAGTTTCCAAATACATGTACGTCATCTCTAACACATCCTTCCAAATTACAACTCTTAATTTCCTAAAGAGAATATTTACGATTTCTTTATGTAATACATGACATCTCCACTTATTCCTTATGTAATGTCCCACTCTCGTACTAACAATACCGCCTCTCACTTATATGTAAAGTTATGTATACAATTAGATAATTTGACGTGAAAATTCATCCAATTATAAATATTAATAATATTTATATAACCAATATTGCCATATTTGTTCCTTCCCCCATAACTTACATAGCTATTGAGTGAAGAAACCCCCAATATCGTTTCTCTTTTTTATTGCATATTTAATTTCAGCCGTTTGATTGATTTTTTATTTTTTGTAATCATCACAAGTCACAGGTTTCCTTTTGCTGAATATGATGTCTATGAGAATGGGTCTCTTCTGTTCAATAACGGTTGCATTTCATTTTTTATTATTATTGCATTTCATGAAAAATTAAATAACATTCATTATTCGACATTAATTATACGTCTACACTTTTTAATTAATTTATTCAAACGGCTTTTAAATAATACTACTGTTTTCTAACATTTTTGTGGTGAAGTAAAAGGAGAACAAATTTTGCACTACGCCAAACTAAAAATGTACTTGTTTTTTTCTAATTAACACGAGCCTCTTGATTATAAATTATCCTACATTATCTAGACAAACTAAATCTATTAATTGTCACAGAATGCCTATATAACTGTTAAAACAGGCAAAGATATGAGAAGGTTGAGTTGTAATGGAGTCACAAGCATAATAACTGTAATAACGCAAAGTTGTTGAATTAATATGTGGCCATAATTGAATAAAAGAAATTGAAAAGAAACAGTCGTAATTGTAAGTGGTTGAAAGGTGGGACCAGTTTATATATAGAGAAACTGAAGGGGGTCATGAGGTTCTCGCAGGTTTATCAGTTTGTAAAAAAAGACAGTTAACATAATAAAAAAGGCAGACACAAGTTAAGTAATCAGTTCCAAGCAAAAGTGTTTTGATCCCTAGTGGATGGTTTCCCTCTTTCACGTTCATCACGCCCTCTTCAGTTTCTCACATTACCCATCACCTAATTATGTAGCTTAGATACGGGAAGTTGAAACGGATACTAAAATTTCGAAAAATACTAAATATAACATGAGTTCAGATTTCCAAACACTGGAATGTAAACGGGAAAAGTTGAGTTTTCGTTTTACCTTGCATCGATGCTTTCTATTTTTATTATTCACTCATTTTTGTTAATTAGTTTAATTAGTTAAAATAATGAATGTTTATTGAATTAAATTAGAAAAAAAAGTGAAAAGTTTCAAGTAAAAAGACTAAGGCGCACACACACGCACTTACAAATGATTGTGGTAGCTTTTGAATTTGTGTCTTTATTATTAACTTTAGTGAACTTGTGTTGTGTTTTCAGGTATATTGAATAGCTTTATGTTCTTTTGAGATTATTGGTAGCCAAAAAGCTTCACCATTATGCTAAAAGATTGTGGGGTTAGCGTCCCTTTTCTTTTTTGTGTCTACAGAATGTGGAGATATATAAGTTACATTAAGTTATGGAATGCTGAAGTAAAGCTAGTTAGCTTGCTACAAAGTGAAAACCTTTTACAGATGATACAAACAAATATATAGCCATATATATGAGAGGAAAAAAAATTCTTCCATCTGTACTAAAGAAGCTGAAAGTATATTATTCTTGGTTTAAGTTGTAAGGTCTTGGCTCAGGTCTTTTGAGCTAAATACGAGTTAAATCATTAATATACGCAGAAAGTTCGACAAAGAAATGGATTAGCTAAAAGATGTTTGTGAAAACTCTATTTAATTTCTCAAATTAAAAAAAGAAAAATAAAGTGAATTAAAACGTAGCATGTAGTTAACTATGAACATGAACATATAATGTACGTATAGCTATAGTAAGTGATTGCATTAATTAGTAACAATTTAACTACAATGAACAGAAATTAAACAGAAAGCAAAACTCCATCATCCGTCCATTTTCATTTATGACCGTAGATGTGACTGATTTATTATAATCATAATTAACTCTTATGTACAGACCATTTCTAAAGCAATTCCAATGGTTTTCCATTTTAGGGATTTCTCCAAAACGGGAAATGATCAAGTCCAAAATGGGGAATGATTATTATATTAATATATTTTTTAATTTTGATTTATTTTAATGTGTATAATACTTTTTTGGTTATTGAGAATACATTTGATGTAAGGAAATTAATATAATAATAATAAAATATTATTATTTTATGGGAATCTGAAATGGGGAATGAAAAATGGGGAGGATGGCTGGAGCAAAAACACTATAGATCCTACAAAATAAGGTTTGGGGAATGAAATATGAGGAAAATGGTTGGACTTGCTCTAAGTACCATCAATCCGCAACACATTTTACTCCAAGATCAATTTGCATTATTATCAACACATAGAATTATAATTCAAGCAAGATCGTTTTATTAAAATTTACGCAATTGGGTTTATACTAAATAAAAAGAAATACTTCATCCACCTCGGATGTAACTTAAACCTGGAATCTCTAAAAATTGTAATTTCAATTTTAACTACTAAGTTGAGACATTGATCACAAAGCAAGATTAATTTGCATTCTCATATGATGTGCATTTAAACACTTAAAGATGTAATTTTGAAGTAAGCAAAGTGCAACAATTTTTTAACAAATCTCTTAGCCCAATAATTGAAATTGAATATGTGATTTCAAAGGTCATATCTTATTTTTTTTTCTAATAAATAAGTTGAAGCTTCAAAACGTTAGACTAAACAAAACAATTATTACGGTTAAAAAATATCATATTCAAACAGTCTGAAATTGTATATACGTTTGCAACTAATTGTTGGAGATGTTGGGATTATCCCACATCGGTAATAAATATGAATAATGAGTAGCATATAAGTGGAGTAGATTGGACCTTAACACAAGCCAATTAATTTTATGTTAGATGAGCTCAACCCCACTTGTATGCTCACTCGAGCTATAAAGCCCAACACTCTCCCGGCCCACGGATTCCTTTACATGGTATCAGAGCGAGAAGAAGGCCTGACAGTCGAGATCCTGGGTTCGTGTTTAAAGTCCTGGTGGAGTTTGGGCTAGCAGAGAAAGATTAGACCCGTTGATGACCTTGAGCCTCCGATGAGCATACAATGTAAAGGAATCCGTGGGCCGGGAGAGTGTTGGACTTTATAGCTTGAGTGAGCATACAAGTGAGGTTGAGCTCATCTAACACAAAATCAATTGGCTCTTGTTAAGGTTCAATCTACTTCACTTATATGCTACTCATTATTCATGTTTATTACCGATGTGGGATAATCCCAACATCTCCAACACTTATAGCAGCAACGTATATAAACTTTATATCTTCTATATGTCACTAGAAAACAAAAGGCAACACAAAGAATCAATTTCTAATAGAGGAATCAAAGTGAAGTTTGCACAACTGAAGGTAGGGGTCCCTTTTAAAACAAATACATGAATAGTCTAAAATGAAATACAAATAATCCTAATCTACAAAAATAGTCTAAAAGGTAAATATAAACGTCACACTTAGCATGAACATGGAAGGGGCTGTTTTGCACATAAATAGTGTAAACTTTGAGATAACAAAGAAAAGTAATCTGTCTATATTTTCGTAAGCTAGCAAACATAGTGTGAGGGCTTCCTCTTGTGATAATAATTTTGACAGAAAGCAAAAGAGGAATTAAGCAAAGAAAAAAAGCAAATTAAGCTTTCTGTCTGAAACTATGGGTTGGTTCTTTCACTCAGTTCTATAACACCAATATAGGGGCTCACTCTCCTATACTCTAACAAAAGATATACACAAAACCATTTTCAATTTTTTTTTTAAAATTTCAAACCAAAAAAAGCCCTAATTTTCACTTTAGATCCCATCACTAGTTTCACATTCATTCATTCAAATACTGACAATCTTTCATTCAATGTACATATTCAAACCACCACTTTTTCAGACACCACCAAATCACTCCACCACTGCAACTAATTATTACCAAGCACTACCATATAAAAATAATTTTAAAAATGAAAACAGAATTTAAAATCAGAAACAGCAGAAGCCTAGCTAGGGCTTGTTAATAAGACAGGCCTACTGTTATGTTAAGACCATAGTCTACTACTGGTTCATATCTCAGATACTTAACACAGACACACAAACATTTACTCAGACTCTAGTAAGAGTTGTACCCATTAATAATTCCCATTTAATAACACTCCAAAATCCCTTCACAGATCCCTAAGTTATTGACCACATCAAAATCTTCTTCTTCTGTTTATATTCAATTCAATTACAAACTTTATAATTTCGTTTCATTTTATAAATATATACACCATCCTTATCATGCGATATAAATAGAGACAAAATAATTATATTTATCCACTCCTTTCGTTTTCGTCCATATCTAGCTATTATTGTTATATATGCCAAACAAATTGAAAGAACAGGAAATTAAATTATAGCTATTTAAATTGTTCATCATATTAATATTACTAAACCGAAATACAAAAAATTACTTTCCCCCAACTTTTACAAGCTGATGATCCGCATTCAACTAAATAAAGTGAGTAAACTAAATAAGGAAGCAGAATAAAAAACAAACTTATACCTAGAAAATATTTTCATTTTCGCTATACGAATTAATTTCCCTCTTTTGCTGTTGTAGTCAATGCGAATCCAGTTACAAGTGACTGGTCTCGGTTTAGGGCATACCGTCAAATTGATGCAAATCGGTCCATCCTTGAACTCCAGTATGATTATTATTATTATTATTCCAGTTGCCAACTGTTGCTGCTGTGTTGTCATTGCCATTGCCATTGCTGTTACTATTTGCTGGAGTTGGATTTACTTGAGCATACGAATTCCCGAAAAACCACTCGGTCGCTGTATCGCGTTCATTTCCGCAGTCTTTTCTTGAATTTCCGATCATGCCGCTTACTTCCGGTTTCGAAATTTCAAGATTTTGAAATAGGATTGGCTGAGGCTTCAGTGGTGGCGGCTGGTTTTCAATTTGGACCGATGAAACACTGCTGTCTTTCTGATCATCTCCGCCGTACAACATAGCTAACCGCTGCTGCTGTAACTTCCAGTGCAAATCTTGGTTTATAGAGCTCAAGGACTCAATTGAGGATGCAAGATTAGAATGAACATTCATTGGCCCACCCACTTCATTAATTACACCGCCGTTAACATTATAAGCTGACGAAGAAATCGGATAATTGAATCCCATCAATGGACCAGCCGGATCAAGGCTAAAGCAAGGAGTAGAAGAAGGAGCAGCAGCTGAAGTTACAGAAATATCCCCAAATGGAGAAAACTGATTAAATAAACTACTAGGGGTAGGATTCAGCCTGGGGAATGATAATCCGCCGAGATTAAAATCCATGGCCGGAGAAAGGCCGTGGAAGAATTTAAAACCACCAATCTCCGACGAGCCACTGGAGTCCTTAGAGTCACCGGGGAGTCTAGAAGACGGTTTCATTTTCTTGTTTTTCCGGCAGCCACCGCCGATAGGGACGTTTCTCAAGGCTCCGCCTTTAGTCCAGTATCTTCTGCAAGTCTTGCAAAAGTGCCTAGGTTGAGTAAGACTGTAATTATTGTAATAACAGAATTTGGTGTTGGGAGAGTCGCATCTAGGGCACTTGAGGGACTGCTCCGGTGGCTTAGAAGGGGCGGTTTTCCGGTTGCCGGAGCTCTGCAGGTTGTCTTCTTTGGCTGCTTGTTTTCCAAGGAGAGAATTGGAAGACATGATGGAATTGAAGGGATTGAGGAAGAAAAAGGAAGAAAATTAGGGTACTGAGTTGGTTGAATAATTTGAAGGGGCGGAGATAGAAAATTGAAAGAAATCATGCATGGTGTAGAGAGAGGTGGAAGAAAAGGGAAAATCGTATATAACAAGATTTGGGTATGGTGTGGAGGTCAGATCTGGAAGAATAAATAAGAGATGATATCACTACAGAGAGGGCGGTATATATATTTTTATATTAATATTTTTATAGATGGAAGTATTTCTAGGTTTGTATGGAAGTATTTAATGTGAAAGTGAAGACAGGAAAGTATATATGATCTGAATTAAAATTATGTGTCAGGGAAGGGAAGAGAAGAGAATAGAGAGATCCATACAAGTAAATTATGTCGAAACAATTTGGATAGGAGTTGATGTGTCACATAACATAAACTAACCCAGACATATATAAACCACCAAAATTTGGTGTTCACTTTTCATTCAGTTGTGCTCGAAGCTATGAGACAATGGATCGTGGTCCGTCAAGTTCGCTTTTCGAGTTGGTTTGAACTCGATTAAGCATATTTATGAGTTTGGAATTGCCTTAGGCCGTAAAGCTTGAAAAAGATAAAGTATGGATAAAAAGTTTGTTCTATCCAAGTTTGTCGCAAACGCTTTTACTCTTTTCTTTATGATTATATGACAAAAATGAAAAAACTTTGCTATGAAATTGAGACCTTAAAGATCATTTTCCACAATGAATGTTTTATTTGAGGGTTAGGATTCTTTTGAAATTTGACAGTTGATATATTTGTAAATTTTAGTTAATCTCAATCATGCATCTAGTTTTAATGATTGAGATTGAATTTTAATTGCCTGTAGATATACTTGTCCGTCGAGCGGGCTTGGTGGGTTTAAGCCGGGCTTGATCGAGCTTTTCATTAAAAAAATATACCCAAGCCCAACACATACTTTAAAACTTCGGGCTCGGACTTGGCTTAAGTTGGACTTACAAGGTCATTCCCAAACCCGACCTATGGCCTCATATTAAAATTTATTTTTAATTTTTTATTTACTAAATTATATATAAAAAAATTTTGATATAATTCTGTATAAATGTGGTATTTATTTACAAGGTCATTCCCAAACCCGACCTATGATCCCATATTATATTTATAATGCTTTTATGAATAAATGTGGTATAAAGAGAGTTGAGCATTTGCGGAGAATTCTCACAAGTGATCTGTAGAATGGCTACAAGTAGGTACCCGCCCTTTAGTTGGTGTTTATACCACCTTTATTTCTATGGTTGAAAGAGGTATACATATGCAAAAAAAAGTTCTTTGTTAGAAATTTATGGATGTGACTCTCCTTTCAACGATAAAAATGAAAAGATAAAATATTTTTAGAATTATTGTATCGAAAAAATTAATAGTTTGGGAAATAAATTTCTTTTAAGATGAATAATTAACATTAAAAAAAAGAGGTTTATCATGGTTGTCAAACCCAACCTGATCACTCGAATCGATGAAAGTAAAGCGTAAAAGGTTGATGGATCAATTAAAGTGGAGTCAGAACTCAACCAGTTAAAATAAATATGTTCAAAATTATTATTTTTAATATTGCACAATATTAAAATATGAGAAAGTAAACAACAAACTAATTCATAAACGAAAAATAAGATTTGAACTAGTGTAGGGGCAACTAACTCCAAGTTTATGAATTGATCATACGTGCACAAATTTTTTTTACAATTCATTAACTAGAAAACTAATCATATGGCATTGAAACCATAATAAGATAAAAAAAAAGGTAAAAAGTATAAAAAAGAGAAGGAAATCATAAAACAATATAACATATTGATGATCCATAATTAAAAGTAAAATATTTTCTTGTACCGTTAATATAAAAAGGTAGAGTAGTATAAAAAATAATTTACATGAACTTCAAATTCAAAAAATAAAAATAAAAAGAGACTCATTGAAATTACCTTTACTAAATATCTAATGGTTTAAACTACAGAGTTTAGGATTAATAAGTTTTTAATTAAACATTAAAAAATAAAGTTATTTATTAGCGGATCCATCAACTCGCCATCCATCACCGGGTTGATGGTCGAATCGTCCGAATCAAAGAATTTTTAACTTATCAGCTATATTGCATGCTTTTGATTCTACTAGACCCGTTATAAGTAAAATTAGCGATCATGATTGGAAGTTGAAATAATGAATTATATTTATAAACCGATTAATTATCCAACTTTCAATTATGACCGTTAGATGGATAGTCCAATGCAAAATACTAGGCTCCTATAAAAATGCCCCATTCTTATCATAGGACCTTGGTTTTTCTGGACCGGGTCTGAAAATACTGGGGTTTACAGCCTAAAATTTCATATTAAAGATAACATATTATACAAAAATAAATAATTATTATTATTATTATTATTATTATTATTATTATTATTATATGATATATTATCAAATCACACTTCGAATTTATTATTACAGAATAGTTTTGTATTTTAATAGTATATTTTTGTATGACATGATAATTCACTTCATATTTTGGATGGTTAAAGCAAATGTTCAATATCCTTTATAAATTACAGTTTAACTTTATCTTAATAATGTTTTTAAAAAAAAAAACACTTTATCTTAATATACGTGGCTAAGTTTTTGGCCGAGCTCATTTTCATTATAAAAAACTTTATCAAAATTTATATTCATTAGATAGACGTACAGACTTAGAAATGTAGTTCTAAGCTTAGTCAGACCAAGCCTTGTGTTATTTATGCAGACTAATTGGAATAGGATAAGATTTTTCTGATCCAAGTCTGGTCTAACCCGTTTTGGGTGTGTACTAATTGTGCTACAAATGTTATCTTACTAAAAAATTATTAGAGATTTATGTAGCACGGAAACGGAAACGGAAACGGGGAAACGCCATTTCTAAAAAATATAGGTTCGGAAACTGTGGAGAAACGCGTAAATAATAAAAATTTAGGGGTATATTCATAAATATGAAAAATATGAAATTTCGTACATATTATTTCATTCTTATTTAAAATACTAAAAAACACGAATTTTTAAAAAAATTTATTGATTATAAAGCAAATCTACATGAGTAATGGTTATTTCAAAACATTAAACAATAGTAAATATGATTATCGAAGAAAATAAAGTTTCATAAAGTCTGAAAGTTGTGTTATATTTACTAAATCAAAATAATGTAAGAATATAAAATTGAATAAAACAAGTTTTTATAATATAATAATATTATCAATAATATAAATAATGAATTGGGGTTTTAAAGTCTTAGTAGTTTGAATATATTAAAAAGTTTAGTTTTGTGAATGAATTAAAATTAGGTCTTTTGATATGAGGAATTGCTAGGAAACGGTTTCCGGAATTTACGGAAACGAGTTTTCAACTTTCATTAATTGCAAAAACGGCCCGGAAACTTTTCGTAGAGGTTATCTAGGGTTTCCGTTTCCGAAACGGATGGGAGGCTTGAAGTAACCTAAATCTGCAAATTGGAGGCTTGAATTTGTAACCTTGGCTTGTTTTAACCCCACTTTTAACACAAAAAGAGCAAAAGCTGTGATTAAATTGAACATAAATTTGTTTAAAAGTAATTGGACGAGTGAAGGTAGTGAAATGGGCAAAAGAAAGCGTTCCAATCACATCAAGTGCAGCAGAAACTATCCTTAAAATCCTGAGCATATATAAAACCGCAAAAAAAAGCTCTCAAAGAAAGTAAGAAATGAATGGACTCACTGTCAGCTAAAAACAAAAACAAAAACAAAAAAAACCCGTCTTTTCAAGCTACAGGTTGAAAAAACAGATAATCCCAAATAAACGGTGATTAGCACATCAAATGTATGTTGGCATGAGTTAGATAGTTGAGATGATATATATATATATATATATATTAGACATGCATGCATAGGAATAGGATAGGGGGAATAAATGAAATCATACACAGCAAAGCAGCGAAGTAAGGTAGTGGGGGGACTCTGCAACTGCAAAAATTGCCTACTTGTTTACAGTCTTGTCCATTCTTTTTCCAGTGTAATGTCCCTTTTCCCATCCTTACTTTTTTACCCTTTTTCTTTTCTTTTTCAACATTTTACATTTGCCCATCATCTATTTATTAATTATTTACTTACTTTTTGTTCAGTTTAATAATAATACTTGTAGTGAAATGTTGGCAGGGCTGGGCTCTAGCTCTATTTGCAATTGCAACTAAACTAGCAACGTTAAACAATTCGTTTGGAAGAGTAATCGATTTTTTTTTAAAATATATATTTTGCTTCTACATATGTATATAATCATAATAATGGGATAATGATAGAGTAATTACTAATTTAACAAACAGTAGAAGCTGTAGCTATATACATGCAACTCTACGTGATGACAAAAAAAAGTAGGGGAGGAGCTTATTTAAGGGGAAAATGGCAGAATTTCAGAAATGGAAGTACATGATATTATACAAGTGAACAGAACAAAACAGAAGAGAAGAGATGCCGAATCCCACAATCTCTCACTGTGTATTGTCTTGTTTTTCGGGAACAGAAGATGCAGTTTCTGATTAGACTCGCAACCATTTCCCTTTTTAACTTTTTTTTCTGCTAATTCTCCTCTCCACAAGTAATTCTATATGCATGATTTTTGAATGTTCTTTACTATTTATTTACTTTATAAATTTGATTTGAATATTGGTTCATGTTTAGTTGCTTAATTTTATTTTTTTCATACAATTATGTATCAAATGGGATTCCTAATCCTATAGCCTAACTTAAGGACTTGCATCAATCCAATTGAGATTTTAGTAAATTAAATCTCTTTAGCAACTCAAGGAAATTGAAATACTGATGCTTACATTTTGAATATGAATATTGCCCACTAGAACTAAACTTGTCCACTCAAATAAAAGTAATGATTTGGTGTCGGTTAACACATCTTAAAAAAAGCCTGCGTTCAAGTCTCAAATCAATACTAAAAAACAAAAAAAAGTCATATATAAGAGTAAAAAAAAAAACTTTGGCCACCCTAGAAGATGAAAAATAGAAGGAGAGGTGATTGTTTGGGCCTTTTAATGTTAGGCCTGATTTTAGTCTATTTTGGAGACTGAGTTGGGCCTTGTGACGTCCGTTCAGCATCAAAGAATAATGTTAAACAACATTAGATTTTCTGTTTCAGTAGCGTAGCTTATTATTGCAACAACAAAAAAGTTTTATAAACTTCTGCTAAATGCTTATAGGTGAAGTTAGCCTAATTTTTTAATAGGATAAATATTCAATTTCTCAACTCGGATTTCGAAAAAATTATGTTAGATGATGAAATTTGACCTCTTTTAATTTGTTTTCCAAGACTGGTTTGGTTTAATAATAAATTTTTAGATATTAATTTATCCATTCAATTTGGTATTTGTGATCAAATTAGTCAAAATGTTTTTTTTTAATTTAATTCGATATGAATCAGATTTAAAACATCAGTTTAATAAATTATTATTGTAATTAGAATTTTGTTGAACTTAAATTAAATTATATATGGTTTCTATTTGAATTTAGTACTTGATTGAATAATTTTTTTTCAATAGTTACTTTGTTTTCAAAAGTAATTATTATTTTGGTAATTGAAACCTTATATAAGCCACTCAATTAATAAGTAATGCTTGTATGAAATTAAAATCAAGGGAAATTGTAAAAAATGTAGGGTTTGTGAAACTTATTTACAAAAATACGTTCCAACTTATCATTTGCTTTCTATAATCAATTTTAAGTTCCAGTTTTCATTCTATACGTTCTATATATACACTGTTTTATCAAGCTTCAGTCGCTTCCTCTTTTTGCATCGCGCGTTTCTCTCCATCAAAATCTCTCTTCCTTGTTTCGATTATCCTCGATTTTCTCTAGATCGAAGTTTCTTCAAGTTTC
>CATIWQ010323280.1:0-16490 GCA_949673415.1 Euphorbia schlechtendalii | reverse complement strand
GAATTGACGACTCCCATTAAAGAGTGGATACGGTTTGATCAACTTTAGCTTTCACTTGCATACCTTACAACTTTGCTTTGCTTTCTACTTATACTTTCTATTTCGTAGTTTATGATATGTCTATGTGTCATAATGCGTATTTAGTGTTAAGTCTTTTATGTTAATCAAGTTATATGCATTGGAGTTAATTTTAAGAGTAGTTTCGGGGTTAATGATATCGTTGTGATATAGAATGCTGTTTAGTGAGCCAACATTTTTGGAATGGTAACTTGCTAAATATAGCTATGTGAGAGCGACCCGTACTAAGCACAGTATTGACGTTGTCTAGGTTTATATAATTGTCTTAATCCGTTTGCGCTAGATTTGGAAAAGTCTTTTCATGTGTTGCTCTACAGCGAATAATTGAACATCCAAGTATTCTGAACCAAGTCTGTTAGATAGTCTAGTGAATTATAGCATCTTCTTTGAACTTGCATGTTTACTCTGCTATCCTTATTTCGTAGGGAAAAATCTATATATTTAGTTTCTCTAATCTTACATATCTATATTTACTAATTTTTAATTCTAATCCTCCTTTCCTAAACTTTATATCACTTTTTTTTACTTTATTCTCTATTTGATCTTTAGACTTGGTTCCTTCCCTGTGGGTTCAATATCTTTTAAAACTACATCGTAACTGTATACTTGCAGTTAACATCATTTTTCTATTTGATAAGGGGTACTGACAACACCTATACTTTGTGTGAACAAGTTTTGGGCGCTGTTGATATATAGCCAAATCTTGCAATTATACTTATCAGTATAAAAGTGGTGAATAAGTTTTTGGCGCCGTTACCGGGGATAAGTCTTTCGGAACGAGAATAGCTCACGATAAAGTTTTTGGAGCCGTTGCCGGGGAAGGCAATAACGTTCTAAGGATTAAATTTCCGAGGAAGATAATTGTGTCCTAGAGATTAAACGGGCAAATATATAATATATTTTATTTTATTTAGATTTATCTTTATTATTATTTTGTTATCTTGTTATGAACATATTTTTCTTGCATATTCATTTAGTTTTCTTTCTAGCATGTGCATGCCAAGTACGCGTAGTTTGGGAGAAAGTTTGGCAACTTTCGAATCAGAAATAGAACGATTTGGTAGGTCAAGGAAACGGAATTATAAGAGACAAGAGAGAAGAATAGCTCACGATCAATATCAAGTTGAAAACCCAAACCCCAACCCATATCCAAACCAGGATCAACCTCAACCACGACATATGGATTATGTTATTCCAACCATCAATGGTAACAATCAAGGAATTGCTAGACCGTCGATTGATGCCAATCAGTTTGAAATAAAATTAGCATTACTTCAAATGATTCGCAACAACATCCAATATTATGGTCAACCCAATGAAAATCTAAATTCTCATATTGCAAACTTTTTGTAAGTCTGTGATGAAAATTATGGTGTACCACAGCTTAGAAGGTTGCTTCCTCTAAGGCCAAGAGAAAGAGTCCATCCAAGTTAAATGAAGCTCCTACTTAGCACCAGCGAAGGAGAATGATTGCAAAAACCCACGCTAAAAGAGAAGTAGAGGCAAAAGTGGAAGTTGAGCCAGATAAGGAGAAAGAGGATGAAGTGGATGCCAGTGAATCCTTGCGCCAAAGAAAAAACAAAATGGTAGTCTCAGACTCTACTGAGGTGTAGGACAAGGCCAAGAAATACAAGGTAGAGTACCAAGATGTGTCCAATACAGCTAAGAACTTGGAAGAACTATTTGCCAAGATGAAGGACACTCAGTGTAAGCGATCCTCCATCAAAAGGCCACTACCCAGAAATGTGCAGGTGGTGAGAAGAAACGAAGGTACTGGGGACTCCATAAATCCCATCACTAAGGAATCTAATCCTCAAGAACCTAATCCTCAAGAACCTAACATCCCCACACCCAGTATCTCTCCTGTTGAGGAATCCGCTCCTCAGCATGAGCAACCTCAGGCTGATCCATCCTTGGATCAAGCGGCTAACCCAGAGTTAAATAAAATTCCTACCCCTTCTCCTTCTTTTGTAAATCCTTCACCCTTATCTTCTATCAACCCCTCAGGTTCTACCCCTGTAGATCCTGAAACATAGAATTACGCTCAATACTGAGAATTACGCTCAGTAGGCAAACGCAAATGATCAAGCTGCTAAGATAAATTTTATAGCCCATGAAGCACCAGAATCCAGCAGAAAGCTAGAAATGGCTGATACATCTTTCCTCATGCAGATCCATGAGTTAGTTAGAAAGCAATTTCTTGCGCTCAGGACTAATGCTCAATTAGATGGAGTAGTAAGCAAAATGCTACTGACTCAAGAATTGACGGACTTATCCTCTAAGCCCATGGAAAAATTGTCAGAATTAGAACAGCACACAAGTGTGCCTAGTGATTCTCTTTACTTTGAGGAGTTTGAAAGAATCCAGGGCAGCCTGTTGGCTATTCAAAATCACTTGGCAAAAGAGAGTGCCAAAAGCTTAGTTGATAAGATAGCTTTGATTCTGAACAGGTTAATGGAGTCCGTAGCCCAGCTTGGGGCAGCTACTGCATCTATCCCCATATCTACTGTGTTAGCAAATGCTGTCATGGGAAAGATAAAGGGTAGTGTGGATGTTGCTACTGAGCAGCTGAGTCTCTTGAGTACGAATATGGCTACTCAAAGTGACACAGATTCATGAACTAGGAAAGTAACAAGCCAAAATAAAGAGTCTCAATGATCGCATGATTCACGACCTCACCAAAGAGTTGACAACTACCAAGGACATCGGCTACAACATCGCAAAGCTTGTGGAGCAGGACTTTAAGTTTCTACTTGTTTAGAAGCACGACCTAGTCTTAAAGTTGTTGGAGTACATCTCTTTCGAATTGGATAATGCTCCTGTCAGTATTCTGGATCCTCTCAGCACCAAAATGGACACAATTCAAAGGGAGATCATAGATCACATCACAGAAAAGTTTGCTTGTTCAAAGAAATTCCTTATTTCCACGATGGGAAAACTATTTCCTAACATGCCTATGCCTAATATGCCTCCAAGTAAGCCTATCTGCCCAAAGACTAGATTATCAGTTCATTCTAAGCTTGATGAGATATAAACCAATGTACATGACATGCCGCAGAAGATTGATTCCCTATTGAGACTGGGAGAGATGGATGGCAAGAATATAGAGTTCACTTCCAAAAATGTGGCCGCCATTTACCCGAAAATCTCTGACATTGAATCAAGACTGAAGATTGTACTAATAGCAATGGAATTCCGGGGCTTACTACAGTGTTTTCAATAGTTCACGAGTCAAGGCTTTAATCAAATTGCCCATCTCTCAAGGTGTCATCATCTAATGTTGAGTGAGCTAAACGACCAAGACTTTTTTTAGCTAAGGGAAAGGAGCAACTCGAGCCAGAGATTACCCTTGCAATCATAGGATAGCAAGAAATCTTCCAAGCTACTCTTGTCGCCTTTAATGTCTGCCTTGATCAAATTGTTTAAGGCCAGATACCAATGGGGGAGAAAGTAGCTGAAGATGCTGTCAGAATGGCAAGTAAGCTAAAGGAATTTCTTCCAATGCATAGGGATCCACAGCTAAGGTTAAGAGCAAATCAGGATAAGCAGAAGCAGCACGGATCTTCTTCTTCTTCAGCTCATAAGCATTAGGCTTGTTCCAAGTGGTTGAATGAAAACTTGTAATAGAACTAAATGTAATCTTAGTTCAGGACATATATTATCTACTGACTAAGTTCTTTTTATTAATAAAATACAAGTCTTTCACCTCAAGTTAAGATCTTCTTAACTTCTATAGCTAAGTATATTTTATGCGATATATCTAACATATTTATGCAGGAAAATATACGAGAAATTGAAGATAAGCCAAAGTAAGATGAAGTTCCGAATCAAAGAAGATATCCTCTAAGTATGGGGGAGCTGAGTTGCTTGAATAAAAGACTCACTCAGTATGGGTGAGCTTAAGCTGACCAAGGAAAGTCAATCAGCAAAAGGGAGCTCTAACTTTGCTTTCAGGTATTTTTATAACTCTAAACTATATCAATTATCTTCTTCTACCATCTAGTTTGCTATCTTTCCGAAATGGGGGAGATTTTAGAACCCAAGTTAATAGTACCTCACAATACTCAAAAGTTTTGGTGATAGCAATCAATATAGGATAGTAAAAGTTAATTGAACACTAAGAATACTTTTACTTAGTATAGGAAAAGCCAAGTGTGTGCTGAGTACTATATAGTTTATGTTATCATCACTCAGCTCATGTTGAGTTACAATATTACTTATCTAAAAGTAATTGATTTTAAGGTAGTGATTATTATCATGACACGTATGCTATAACCACTTTGTGAAGGAACAGAATATTCCTTTGTTATATTTTAGTAGAAAAAGGTGCTGAAATCAATAGAAATTCCTAAGGTCCTCACAACATAAAGCGTGGCTGTACAAAGTGTCAGATATTCCACTTTAGAATCAATATTTAAGGAATAAACCCATGAAGTGCATCGCACACATTCTGCAACATTTTCAAAGTCATCCAATGGAAAGATGCCACGTTTCCTGAAGCAAAAATCTCTAAAAGATCCAGATTGCTAAAAGAAAAATGAGAATTTGGAACTGGAAACAAATCGCACCACAACATTCATTTCCTATTTCTAAACATCCTGAAATCTATCTCCAACAGGAAGATTCAAAAGATTAATTAAAATAAAAAATTGAAGTTATGCTATATCCAAAAAGTTTGCAATAGCTACTTCTCAGAAATTTACAGTATAAATAGAAGACAGAAGCAGATGTTCAAATGCGATGAATCACCTTGAATTTCCTAAGAGCATATCCTTGTGAAAACCATCTCTGCTTTCTAGAAATTCATCAGCAAGCAATCTATGGTCTTATCAACTTGTTATAGAGAGAATCACTCATAGAATTAACCTTGTAAGGATTCAACATACTATAAGTTGAATTTAGCTGGCTATTGTTTTATTAATCTTAAGTGTCCGTTTGGGAAGGGTACCCAAACTGAGTTTGAGCGATAGTTAGAAAGGAGGAACTTTATGTAATAGAGTCTACCCATTATAAAGGCTTCTCCGCCTATTAAAGAAATGAACCACTAGTGGATTAAAGCTCGGAGATGGTATCCGGGGACTCGAGGTAGACTAGGAGCCGAACCAGGATAAAATCTCAGGTGTAATCATTCTAACTCTAAGAGATTAGCTTCATCAGCTTCTGGATCATTCATCACTCTCATATCATTTATTTGCTTGTTATCCAACTCACACCGAGTAATCCTTACTCAGTTAAAGGTTGAAGAAAAACTATACCAGCTGAGCTGAATAGTTCATACATTTTTATATCGCACTGAGCATGCATACTTAGCACGCATATAAAAACCATACTAAGTTAAATTTAAAATACAAAAGAAATAAAAAGTCACCCAGATTTTGCATTCACCCCCCTCTGTTGTTGTTATTAGTCGGTTTACAGACTAATAGAATATCTCAGGTTTGAGGAAACTTGTACTACTACTACTACTACAATAAGACATGACACCAACACATGGATATAGTTATTTCCGAGTGTCTGTCATATAGTAGTCTCCAATGTATTACTCGAATACATTCATGTGTTAACTCATGGTACCACCTTCAGCTTGTGTGATCAGCTTGGATCTAATCCAAGGAGTAAGACTTCACATGCTAGTCTGTCCCCTCCATTGATGTCCAGTCTCAATGAAACTATGACTATGGATATTTAGACTATTCATAGTAACACGTATGTGCAGTTCTCACAACACATAGCTCCCACTATGTCCTTGATCTTTTATGTATGAAGTAGTCAGAAACTTTGTCTTATCAATGTGCATATATATAATACTATACATATATGATACTAGCGAGATACATGAATAAATTGAAAACACTAATAAGTAACAAAGATGCCTTAATTATTTTTAAAAATAATCGAAAATCGTTTGTACATTATAACTAATTAAGACATATCTCCCTAATTGCCTCTAGGTCATACATCATATCTAACACCCTCGATACTTAGAACATCATGTGCTTGTGACTTGATCCAGTTTTGCAGTAGTAACCAATACACTACACTCCTTCTATCAGGTTAAGTACCATCAAATTTGTTTTGCTCGGATTAAGTGGCAAGTCATCCAATAGCCGTAGCTATCCTAGAATTAAACTTATTCCCGAAGAACACCACTCAGCCATTATGTATCAAGATTGACTAGAAACCCATTCTATCAATCATATACTCTGATCAGAAGTCTATGAATGTGTCACTTCAATAAGGGGCCCTAAGGTACATCTCCCATTATATCACTATTCCAGGAGTGATGGATCCCATCTTGACTACTCGGCATACTAATATATGATCATCACTATACCCGTAATCACCCGTGTCATCCTGATCGCCAAGGTATGAATAAGTATGAACCAAAGTATAACAACTCCTATATAAGGCAACCAGTATCTCATGTTTGAGGATTCTTGTACTGCTACTACAATAAGATATGACACAAACACATGGATACAGTTATTTCCGAGTGTTTTTCTTATTGCGGTCTCGTATGTATTACTCGAATACATTAATGTGTTAAGTCAAGGTACCACCTTCAGCTCGTGAGATCGGCTGCTTGGATCTAATCCAATGAGTAAGCTTACACATGCTAGTCTACCCATTCCATTGATTTCCAATCTCAATGAAGCTATGATTATGGATATTTAGTCTATTCATAGTATCAAGTATATGTAGTTCTCACACCACATAGTTCCCACTATGTCCTCGCACTTTTATGCTATGAAGTAGTCATGCACTTTGTATTATCAATTCGCATATAAATAATACTATACATATATGATACCAACAAGATACATAAATAAATTGAAAACACAGATAAGCAATAAAGATGCCTTAATTATTATTAATAATAATCTGAAACCATTTGTACATTATAACTAACTAAGAAATATCACCCTAATTGCCCTATCACTGCACTTGGGATTGATTCCATACAATTGAAGAATCAAGATGGACCAATCAGAACATTGAAAGAAGTTCACTATGTGCTAGATTTATCAAAAAAACTTCATTTTCTATTGGAGCCTTAGAAGAATAAGGTTTTAAAGTGCAAGCAGAAGGTGGAGTAATGAAGATAATTTCTACTTCTTTTGTGGTGTTAAATGGGGTTTGGAAGAATAACAGGCTGTATCATTACCATGGTATTACTTTTATTGAAAACACAACAACATCTTCTAATGACAAGGTGTTGGAAGTAGTCAGATTGTGGCAAATGCAATTGCAACATGTTGGTTTGGTATATCTGCAGAATAAAGGTGGTAATCTGGATAAATGTCGATCAAATACTGGTGGGTCAGTATGTTGGACGCTTACTTTACTATCAATGATTGCTTTGTTGGAGACAGAGTATAATACGAAGGCTGTAAATGAGACAATTCGGTTTCAGGTGTTGCTTAGTGAATTGAGGATTCGGTAGAAGTATGTAAAGGTGCATTACGATAGTCAGAGTGCTGTCATGTTGGCTAAGAACCAAGTTTACCATGTAAGGACAAAACACTTCGATTTTTGTTGTCACTTCATACGAGAGGATCTCGAAGAAAGTGGAGTTGTTATCCAGAAGATTGAGAATCTAGCTGATATGTTGACAAAGGAAGTTCGCTTGGTCAAGTTCCAATATTGTTTGGACTTTATCAATACTGTCAAAATTTTAAGATGACATTAGAAGACACTACAAAAGATTAGAGATTGAAGATGAAAGAATTTGTCAAGGTGGAGATTTGTAGGTTACTTGGAAACTTACTATGGTTGACAAATTCTTACTTAAACAATTCATTAAAAGGTTAACAATTTAGTAAAATTGAGTGGTTGATCATTTAATGATGGGTGACTAAATTTAGTATAAATAGCCATCTTAAGAACTCATTTCTTCATCCCAAATTTTGTCTTCCTCATTCTACAAGGTTTTTGTATTTGTTCTCTCATATTTGTAATTTTCTTCAAAGTAAATATTAATTCGGTAATGTCGGAGGATATAGGCATAATTGGCCGAACCTCGTTAAAATTTCGGTGTTTCTCTCTATTTGGTGTTTTGCAATAATTTTATAATTTGCAAGTCGCTTCCGTAACATCAACACCCTCCTAGAGTTGGCTAAGAAAAAGGATGTCATCCTCAACTTTCGAAAGAACCAATTACCCCCCTTAACTTGGCAAAAATGCACCATCTGGCCCCTCAATGACACTTGTCAACTTTTGGTTGAAGAGAGAAAAATCAGAAAAATGACATATTTGAAAAGTCAAACCAGCCAAGTTTTGACACGTGGTGTTGAGAGCTAACTGGTTCAAAATTTCAATTTAAGGGGGTATCTGGACCTTTTGTAACTTCAGGATGTCATCCAGTTTTTTGAACCAAGTTAAGAGGTGTTGATGCATTAAGCCTTTAAAATTTGACAACCGAAAGGGAGTGAAGATTTATATATTCTACTTCCTCCATTTCAAAATAACTGGCAATTTAGATTGTTTGCCAATACCAAGACTACATTAATGAAAGCAGTAAAAATACTTATTTACCCCTATGATTTTTGTTAATTTGAAAATTGATTGGATAGTTTATTCTTTTTGTCATTTCCAATGTGCATTAAACAAGGGTAAAATAGATAAAATTTTAAAATGTGCATTGAAATCCTAAAGCGACAGTTATTTTGAAATTTTTCTAGAAGTCTAAAGAGAAAGTTATTTTGAAATAGGGGGAGTATTAAAGTTTCTTTCACTTGAAGATAGCCCAAATTCTGATGGAATGCCCTTGCAAAATACACAAGATGTTGAAATTGGGCATTCTAATGTGTAAGTAAATTTCATGCAATTGCAAGTTTATTTGCACAAATTTACCATTTTGTAAATATATATAAATCAACGTAAAACAATTATCGAACCCTTGGGCTCCTAAATCATATTCTTTATTAACATAACATAGTGACACTTTCTTCGATATTATTGTAATGTATGATAAAACCACTCGTCTGCTTGATTTTTCGAAGTGTAATCTTTTACCTGTGTTTCTAAATTACTACGAATTTTAAAAAATGAGTAATTTGGTGTTACAACTATGTCTAAATTGAAATGAAAGCTACATCGAGAGTTTGAATCTGGAGACACAATCCAATGTTAATAACAAAGAAATGGACAGAACATTGTTGTCGCATAATCTCGATGATGTCCGAGTTGAAGGGAGAAATCAATCAATAACAAAAATAAATACAAACAGTAAGTAGAGACAGATAAGAACCAAATCAATGTAAATTTATAACAATTTACAAATAACAAAAAGGAACTTTTATTTATTGTGATCACAAATTCACTATTCATTATTATTCAAAATTATATTTTTAATAAAAAGGAGTTTTAAAGGCATCCTCAAGCACATACTAAGTCTAATTGATTATTCAAAACTATATTATTAAACCGGTTGAATTTGAACTATGATAAGAGGTCATATTTTAGCATACGCCTCAACCTCAAGATCACACCGGGCGGTTCGTTCATCGAGCCATATCCCTCTTTATCCAAGAGAGGACCCGCCTCGCATACCTCATGCACGGTGTATTCACACAAAAATCTACGACCATCTCGATGAATGAGACGGTGTCCACCAAGTTGGAAGAAGCTGTCAAAGGGATAACTACCCACTCCCTAAAATCAAGGAGCGGATAAGGATTGGACCCGGTCCTCCTTGATTCTAGGGATCATGATCCCATTTTGAAATAGTTCAACCACCACGATTTGGGGGATCATGTAGAGTCTATACATGGAAGGAAAGCAGCCTCTGTAACACGTTAATCATATTCTGCTCTCATCTCCATACATTGTTCTAATTATTATTATTACTCTGCCTCCTTTTTTAAATCCATCACTAACTTAAGCATCGGAGAGGCTACGCCATTCACACGGCTAGTCCCCCATAGTCATCCCCTATCTTCATGATTCCGACCACCGTGCAAGGTAGATTACGCAAGATCAACGTTCTAAAGATAGTCGCGTAAGAGACACCTTCTCACAGGGATCTTTCAGTGGTGCGGTGAGCATTGACTAAACTTACTTGCCCCAGCGAGAATTTTAGTTCGCAACACATCTTCGAACAACCTGATAAGTATTCTATTTCGCTTATTACTTTTTTCATCAAATCATTCAATTTGTTATCGTTTACTCTCATAATCTCAAATTAAACCCGGTTTGCAGAGACTACCGTATTTTTTACCTTTTGAGTGCAGGAATACCATCGTGGAATGGCGGGAATCAATGACGACCATCATCATTCTGACACCAGAGCCATCCAAGGTACCCTCGACGGACTCATGGAAGCGGAGCACTAACCCCAACATCCCCGTGCAGTACTATTCCACCTAGTGCTATGGAAAAAATGCTACAGATCTTTATAGAATACAATATCCCCCCCCCCAAACAATAGCAAGTCATCAGAATCGGCTTCGTGGAGTAGTACAACGTTGAGGTGGCTACCCTACAAGGAATCCCGGACGATGGTCCAAATTGTCATAACCTGGCCAAAGAACTATTTACACCTCATGAGCATCGAGTCACAGCCTCCGCTACCGAGGCGTAAGTTGCAGCTCCCATGGTTGCGGCCCCACATGCGACGATAGCCATCCCGCAACCTAGCGTCGCCTCTAACCCTGCTATGCAAGCTCAAATGTTGGCAATGTTCCAAGCTTTCAATACAACAGGCGATAACCCTTACTTCCCAACCAGAGCACCAACACCTCTGATTGGAATGCAGATGCCCTATATTGTTTAAACCACTCCGCCAGCATAGATTAACCCGTATGCCCAAGCGGATGGAGTTTTTCCACAGCCACCCTCTAGATCTGAGCTGACCAACAATGCCAAAAAAGGAGATAGTGGCACAGAGATTGACCCCAAGCAGCGCGGGAAACTCAAGAAGCTACTTAAGGATCTGGCAGTTCCGTATAAGGAATCCCTAGTGGAAAAGAGGTCTCCCCCTTCACAAAAAAGATCCTAGAAGTCTAGCTCAACCCATATTTTATCGCCCTCATCTTCGCAAAGCTATATGATGGGCAAGATGAACTGATAGTGCATGTGAGACACTATATAAATAGGATGGGTGTGCCCCGAAAGCCTACATATGTTGGTACTTCGAGTAAATGCTAACAGGGCCGGTCGCCTATTAGTTTCACAAGTTGAAGCCCAACTCCATCAGCTCTTGGGACCACTTAAGTGAAGTATTCTGTAAGCACTTCCTCGGCTCAACCACCGCCTCATACGTGAGCTAGCAACTTCATGAAGTTGTTTAAGAGCCAGATGAGTCGCTCAGATTTTACATCCACCGAATCAACAAAGTCTACATCAGTGTAGACGACCTCGAATTCAGCACCGCCAAGGAAGCCCTCATTAAAGGAACAAGAAATGATAGGCCTCGAATATAGATCCTCACAAGACGACCTAGAGACACAACTCAATTGATAGCCATGGCAAAGAGCATAATCGAGGTGGACGTGATAAATAGATTTAGAAAGAGTAAAGTAGAAGAAAGGTACCACAACCGGAGAGATGAGCCACTGGCCAGAAAACCTTCTCACCCTTACAAAAGGGATATCCCGCGAGCCAACAGACCAGCTTTTGAATGCCTCGCTACACCAAATCATATTACGATAAAGAAAACCAATGAGAAGAGGAACGTGAGGTTCCCTAGAGTACCAAAAGGCCAGACGATGGGTCAAAACCCAAACAGCTAGTATGAGTTCCATCGGGCCAAAGGATACCATATAAATGATTGTCGGATGCTACCAAACGAGATACATGCCCTCATTCGAGCAAGGAAGTTTGGCCAGTTTATAAAGGGAATAACAAGAGAAGAGAGAAGAGATGCCCTTGAACCGTCTTAGCCCGGGGATAGTAAGGCACAAAGAGCTAAAGGAACAATAATGGTAATTGTGGGAGGCCCAGAGTTCGAGCCGCCTTCTAATAAACCCAGAGTAGTAGATCTAATAGGGCGAGACGCGGACCTGTTCAAAGCCTGCCAAAAACACTCGTTGGTAGAGAAGCCTCACGTGAACCCCTTCATCATTGAAACGCTAACCGAGGGTTACATAGTAAAAAGGTGACTAATTGACATCGGGAACTTGGTCAATTTGATCACCAAATCGGTACTGAAATGACTAAACATCCACCACACCTGAAATCAACCTGGAGCTAATCCATTAGTGGGACTTGGAGGCTAGCTTGTCCCGTTAACAAGACAAGTCACCCTAGAGGTAGAGGTAGGAGACAAGGACGTAACCTGGAGAGGAGAAGTTGATTTTGTCATCGCCAACATCATAGTCGGTTACAACATGATATTGAGATGACCGTTCAAAATCGAGTCGAGAGCCATAATCTATATGGAATACCTAGCCCTCCTAGTCCTAACTAAGAAAAGAACAGTGGTAGTAGTGGGTAATCCACATGTAGCTAACGAAGCCTAAGTGGCATCCACGCAAACGGAAACCGCCTCGTTCGAGGTAGAGGAGCGTGAGAGAGTAGAGCCAGTGGGAGACTTGGAAGTATTAACCATAGCGGAAGGCAAGACATTCAAAATTGCAAAAAACTTGGAAAAGGAAGGAAAACCTACCATGATAAAGGTGCTGAAAGAGTAACAACACACCTTCTCATGGTCAAAAGGGGACATCAAGGGCATACGGCTCAAAATCATGCACCATGGCCTTAATATTGACCCGTCCATCTCCCCGGTTAGATAAAAGAAGTGCAAGCACGCTCAAGAATGGCAAAAGGCAATAGAAGCAGAAATAAAAAAGCTACTCGAGGCAGGACACATCAGAATGGTGCATTACCCCGAATGGCTAGCAAACATAGTGCTTGTGAAGAAGTCCAATGGCTCTTGGCGAATGTACGTTGACTCTACAGATCTGAACAGGACCTATCCCAGGGACAGTTACCCATTCCCTAGCATTGATCAGCTAGTAAATTCAATGACTGGGTTTGCAATTAATAAGTGTATAATTACACTTATTATCATTATAATTTTACACACTAAACACTATAGTTTAAGTTATTTTATACTTCATATAAAAGATTTTCACGTGGTATGTAGTTGTTTTTTATGCAAATGCAGATACTAGGTAAATCTTGGGAGTAAAATGAACTAAAGTGGAATTCTATGACAAAAGAGTTAAAAAGGTGCAAAAAGATGCATGGAACTTAAAGATTTGGCTTAGGATCGAAGCTATCAAAGATCGGTGAAGTTATAAGAAGAATTCTGAAGAAAAACACAATTCACGATCATGATAATTATTCGTGGTCGCGACTAGTACACTTCAGAAACAGAAATCTCCCAATCAATGATTCACGGTCACGACATAAATATCGCGGTCGCAGATAAGTATGATCAACCTCCATAAACTACCAACGAAAAGACACTTATCAGGAATCAACCAATCATGAAAAGGTGCTTATCCATTGTGGATTAGATCAAAGCTTCTCAACCAATCACAATGAAGAGATGCAATCTTTCACCAATGGACACAACTCTTCGTTTGGATAGACGCAACCCTTCGAACTCTATAAATAGGGCTCCAATCTCACCAATTTGTGCAGCCCAAAAAGGCAAAGGATAGAGTGGAAATTAGAATTAGAAAAAGTGAGAGATATAGTGTGTGTGTAAAGTTAGAGAGTTCGCTACGTTCATAAGTATTAGTGAGAAAATGTTTAAGTTATTCAAATCCTTGTTTCAATCACTAGATTTCTCTATATTCTCGAGCGACTATTGTATAAGTGTACTTGCAAATCACTTATCAATAAATTTTTCGTTCTTCAATATTTGTTTGTTCGATATTCTCAAAGAATAGCATCCTAGCAGAGGTTCTGTACGGGCAGAGACCGAATTCAAAGCAGACGCAGGAATTGCGAGAATTGACGACTCCCATTAAAGAGTGGTTACGGTTTGATCAACTTTAGTTTTCACTTACATACCTTACAACTTTGCTTTGCTTTCTTCTTATACTTTCTATTTCAAAGATTATGATATGTCTATGTGTCATAATGCGTATTTCATGCTAAGTCTTTTATGTTAATCAAGTTATATGCATTGGAGTTAATTTTAAGAGTAGTTTCAGGGTTAACGATATCATGTATAATCACTAGATCTGTGATATAATGCTGTTTAGTGGGCCAGCGTTTATTGAATGGTAACTTGATAAATATAGCTATGTGAGAGTGACCCATACTAAGCACAGTATTGACATTGTCCAGGTTTATATAATTGCCTTAATTCATTTGCGCTAGATTTAGAAAAGTCATTTCATGTGTTACTCTGCGGTGAATAATTGAACATCTGAGTATTCTGAACTGAGTCTGTTATAAAGTCTAGTGAATCGTAGCATCTTCATTTAACTTGCATGTTTACTCTGTTATCCTTATTTCGTAGGGAAAAATCTATATATTTAGATTCTCTAATCTTACATATCTATATTTACTAATTTTTCATTCTAATCCTCCTTTCCTAAACTTTATATCACTTTATTTTACTTTATTTTATTTTCTTCTCTATTTGATCTTTAGAGTTAATTCCTTCCCTTTGGGTTCGATATCTTTTAAAACTACATCGTAACTGTATACTTGCAGTTATCATCATTTTTCTATTTGATAAGGGGTACTGACAACACCTATACTTTGTGTGAACAAGTTTTGGGCGCTGTTGATATATAGCCAAATCTTACAATTAAACTTATCAGTAGAAAAGTAGCAAACAAGTTTTTGACGTCGTTGCCGGGGATTAGTCTTTCAGAATGAGAATAGCTAAAAACTCACGATCAAGTTTTTGGCGCTGTTGGAGGGGAAGGCAATAGTGTTCTAAGGATTAAATTTCTGGGGAAGATAATTGTGCTCTAGAGATTAAACGGGCAAATATATAATATATTTTATTTTATTTAGATTGATCTTTCTTATTATTTTGTTATCTTGTTATTAACATATTTTTCTTGCTTATTCATTGAGTTTTCTTTATAGCTTATGCATGCCAAGTACGCGTAGTTCAAGAGAAAGTTTGGCAACTTTCGAATCAGAAATAGAACGATTTGGTAGGTCAAGGAAACGGAATTATAAGAGACAAGAGAGAAGAATAGCTCACGATCAAGAGTAAGTTGAAAACCCAAACCCGAACCCAAATCCAAACTAGGATCAACCTCAACCAAGGCTTATGGATTATGTTATTCCGACCATCAATGGTAACAATCAAGGAATTGCTAGACCACCGATTGATGCGAATCAGTTTGAAATAAAACCAGCATTACTTCAAATGATTAGCAACAATGTCCAATATTATGGTCTACCCAATGAAAATCTGAATTCTCATATTGCAAACTTTTTAGAAGTCTTTGATACTTTCAGCATGCCCAATGTCCCTGAAGAAGCAATTAAACTTTGCTTATTCCCCTTTATGCTCCGTGATAAAGTGAAAGTTTGGTTGAATTCTTTACCCTGAAATTCAATCACTACCTGGAACCAATTAGCCCAAGCTTTTCTGACTAAATATTTCCCTTTAGCAAAAACCACAAGACTCATTAAAGAAATCACTTCCTTTACCCAGAAAGATAGTGAATCCTTATACAAAGCCTGGGAACGTTATAAGGAACTTCAACGAGTTTTTCCTCATCATGGTTTACCTCAGAATGTTATTCTACAAACCTTCTATAATAGAATAAATCATGCAACAAGGAGCAATTGATGCTATGGCTGCGGGATCTCTTATGAAGAAAACTAGTCAAGAAGCTTTTGAACTTTTGGAAGATATGGTAAGCAACATTAGTATGTGGCCAGTGGAGAGAGCACAAGTAAGTAATCCTAATCCTACTCATGCTACATCTACATCTTCTAGTTCAGTTAAAAAGGTTAACGAATTAGATTCTATTTCTGTTATGCAAGCACTAATATCTGCTTTATCTAACAAGATAGATAATATGCATGTAAGTAAAAATAATCCTTTGACATTTGAAAATTGTGGTCAAATTGGACACACTGCTTTTGAGTGTAACTTTAACCCATGTGTAGGGGAGCAATTAAGTTATGTTCAAAGTCAAGGGAATTCTTATGGTAATAATGGAAATAACTGTAGAAATTCTTATTAGAAATATAGTGATAATCAACAGAAGAACTACCATAGTAATGATAGAATAGGGCAGTTGACAAGTAAAATGGACAAGTTTCTAGAAGGTGTTTGTAATAAGCAATTAGAGTCAGAAGAATGTTACAAAAAGTTAGAGAATAAGATGGATCAAATGTTTAAAAATCAATTATCATTAATTCATAATTTGGAAATGCAAGTTGGTCAATTAGCGAGTGATATTCCGTCTAGAGGAAAAGGACTTTTACCTAGTAACACAGAAGGAAATCCTAAGGAAAAAGTGCATGCTATAGCCCTT
>CATIWQ010323278.1:0-18954 GCA_949673415.1 Euphorbia schlechtendalii | reverse complement strand
GTATCTCTATCTCTACTTCTTCCTCTTTTATTCCTTCTCCTGCTTTTTTGTCCTCCTCTTCTTCCCCTTCTACTTCTTCTTCTTCTTCTACCTCTTCTTCCACTTCCACCTCTTCTTCTTCAAAATCGTCAACTTCGATTTCTTCCTCTATCTCCTCATATACTTCTACTTCAATTTCTTCGTATTCTTCTTCGTCGTCCTCATTACCATCACCGTTAATTTTCTGTTCCTCTGCATTAGGGAGGCGGCAATCGGAGAATACAGCTAGCCGATCAGAGGAAGAAAGCACGTTACAGCTATCAGCATCGCCACCAACGATTCGGGGGGCAACGGCTGAAGATCGGGACATTGAATTGATCGTCTCAAAATCTTGTTTAACGGATTGTAACGATTAAGCCAGATTGAGTGAGTGCGATTCGAGGCCTCCGGCGACAAGGAGAAATTGTACTGCACTTTCTCGCTTCACAAGGTAAACTTATCACATACCGTATGGCATATGCTCAATTCGGCATATGACCTTAATCAGTTGCCAATGCACCTCCGTTTATTTCAGGCAAAACTTAATTACTCTAGATTACTTTTTCAAAATAAATTAGGCATTGAATTAATATTTACCTTGATATAATACAAATATTTAAAATAATTATTTTTCAATTCACGTTGGAAAATACATCTTTTTTCTTACTAGTTTATTTATTTCGCATATCATATGATTTATGGATGAGAAAGATCCCTCATTTTCTTCTGTTCGTTGATCTTCTTATTAAATGGAATGAAACTATCGATTATGGGACTAAAATAAATGGCTTTTAGCCTTTTAGTACGAGTAACTAGCTAGTTTTGTCATATAAATATAGAATTACATAAGCATGTCAAGCTTAGTGATTTATTATTTTTCTCTCGGTGCACCTGCAATCCATGTTAAACGTACATTTTTTATAAAAAAAAACATTCTATCCTCCTTATGAATGGATCATACTAATAATGAGTTGGGAGTTAATTTGGAAGGCAAATAAGTTTAATGCATCTACACCGTCTCAACTTGTTAAAATGAGTTATTATCACCATCAACTTTCAAATTTGTCTAATATGTCCCTTGAATTTGTCTAAAATGTACTAGTTCCCTCATCCTCTTGATGTCATGTGTCAACTTCTAATTGAAGAAAAAAAAATAAAAAAATGATATATTTGAAAAGTCAAATCGATCTTGAATTAATATGTGATGATGAAGGAGCAAAATAATGCATTTTAAACAAATTCATAGATCATTTATTACATTTCAAAGTTTACGAGACCGAAACTCGTAAAGAAGTTGAGAGAGTTGTAAATGCATTAAACTAGACAAATATGATAACGAGTAATGTTGTGTTAAAATGAGTAACTAGTTGAGTTTCCTAAGATTGTTTGCAAATTCATTGACTGTTGAAGAGGCGATGATTAAAATAATTATTTTTATTCTAGTTTTTTCTTGTCGTCATTCTATTGTAATAATATATAAGCTTAATGCATCTTTAAGGAATTTTTGTCAGAAAAAGCATTTATTGTCTCTTGAATTTTAAAATGATTTTGTATATTTCTTAATTTTTAAAAAGTACATTACTTTGTTCCTTGAACATTACTTATCATCTTTTAATTTGTTTGATTTTTCAAATATGTCATTTTTTATTTATCTCTTTAATCAGAAGTTGACAATAAACAAAGTTTTACATTTTAAAAAAATTGAGGTAGCGATGAGATCATTTTAAAAATTCAGGGACAGAGTATCCGGAGATGCGTTATACCTACCATATAAATTTGTTTTTGTCGAAATATTGGATGAAGCAACAAATTAATAGGCTGGACCACTTTTTTAAGGGATTAGTGTTTAAGCATAAACACTATTTATAATAATAAAAAATGTACATAATTAATGATACAGTAAGAAAATGATGGTGAAAGTTTCTCAATTGATTTGCATGAAAAATCAAGCTCGGCTTTTTGTTGATGGTAACAGTGAAATTTTGCACATAAATCCCCGGAAACCTTTTAGGCATTTGCTGGTATGGGCGGGCCTATTTTCAAAACTGTAGTGAATGTCAAGTATTCTACACTACAGCCCAGTACGTGAGCAGGTATGGATGGAGTTGTATCCAACCGGCCAAGCCTCTGGGTTCAATTTAGACACTTTTTTCACAAAATCTGCTTGAGTATGCCCAAAATCACATGAGCATGGCTTGCTTTTCATGTGTTGGGTTCCGACTGGACTAGGAACAGGGATGGTAATGTATCATATTAGATCCAGATGTGATCCATTTCTATCCCTAATCCGGACTCTTGCATTTTTATGATTCAGTTTATTGAATTTTTTAAATTTGTCAAAAACAAATCTTACTGTGTAATAGATAATTTAAGACATAATTTAACTATAAATAAATTAACATGTTATTATATAATTTTGTCCTTTTGTTTTTTTTAGTCTACCGAAAACTTATTAACTGCTGACCAATTTAGAAATGACTTAGTAAAGTCATCGTTCCAAGATAAAAGTTCTAAAACAAACACCAAACTAAACTTGAATTAGTTTTTTTTAGTAAGAAGTCCAACTTAATACAGATCAAACCCGACACAACACAACCATGAACATGCCTAAAACATTTAATTTAATTTCGTTTCTGAATCACATTTTTGTATGGGGGGTTGAAAAATTTTCTTATAAATTTAAACGTACAAAGCGAGGGTAAGAACATAAGTGAAAATTAATGATTTCTTGACGATGTCATGTTTGGTTAGACAATGCATAAAAAATGAAAATATTTTGATTTTTAGTCTTGTTTTAAGATTCTTGTTAATTTTTATTTTTAGATTTATTGTAATAGTATTTAATTATTATTTGGGGTTTGTTTTTTGTAACTATTTATATATTTTTTCATTTAAATTAAATATATCACTTATTTAATTAAAAAATAAAAATTTTATAATTTTTATTCATGAGAACATTAATGCTTATATATTATATTAAATTTGTTGATTGTAAGGACATTTTAATTATTATAAGAAACGATAGATATTAAAAAAAGAACGACTCATAGCGATCCAGTTAACCAATCATTATATTGTAACAATAAGGGTAATCAAACCATGTGTCCAAAAAATTAGATTTCATCAATTTTACAATAAGGACGAAGTATTCTTATCTTTGTCATTTCATTAAATTATATTAATCCTTTTACCATTTTTTGTGTTAATTTTGACTATCCCTTATAACTACAATCTTTGTTCTATTTAATTTTAATTCGCAACTTCAAACATCTAGATATCACAAACCGTTGATATTTATTGAATCGACGCGTTAAAACATTTTGTTTGTTTTAATTTTATTTTTAAAATGACATGCACTTCAAATTTTTTTGGAAAAAACAATGTATTGCAATCTTATACGTTGTGTAATAGTGGTATAATACCTGTTCTTTATTAACTTTTTCATTAAAGCGTTGTATATGGTATAAAAGTGGTATAATGTATTTTAAAAAATACTATATAAAATATATTATACCACTCTTACATCATGTATAATGAATTCATGAATATTCAGTAAAAACGAGTATTTTATCATCATTATACTATGTATAAGCATGTGAGAAATTATTTTTTATTGAAAGTGAGTTTCGTTGTAAACATAAAGGAGGAAATATACTATATAAATACATTATATCACTATTATTCCATGTATAAGAGCTTTCATAGAAGGTTTGAAGTTTTCATGCCATGATTTTGTGAAAAATCAATATTGTTATGGAAATAAAGGAGAAAAAAGATTATTAAATACATTATACATTTCTTATACCATGTATATAACATCTTCATGAATATTTAGTAAAAAATGGCATTATGTCACAATTATATCATGTATAAGATTGCAAGACATTATTTTTTTCGAAAAATTAAAAATGTATGTCATTTTAAAATTAAGGTGAACAAAATAATTTAAAGTATTGATTTGAAAAAATCAATGATTTGTAAGATAAGAATGTTAAAAATTGTGAAATTTAAATTAAACAAAAGAAAAAAAATAATTACAAGAACAAAATGAACAGAAAAAATGATGAAAGGAAAAATATTTTCACTTAAATTTTTTTTTTGAATTTAACAATTTTAAAGATTTGTAAAATCTGAAATATATGAATTGTAGGCCCGTACGTTAATTTTCTTTCTAAAAGTCAAAAACTGTTGCTTGATTCCTCAACGATGCCCAAACCCGATAATCACGCCCATAACTTAAGGTGTAAAAGAGGAAAGTCAAGACTCATTAAGTCAAAAAAGCAACTTAGAGAACCTCATTCTAGACCGTCCGATCAAATTGTACGTCCCGTATATCGATGGTCGTTGACGTCAAATTGACGTTTCCATTTTCATCCTCTTCATGCAACTACTGCCAGAGGCAAAAATAAAAATCAGGAAATAGCAAAAACTAACACACTCGTCATCACATCTAACCTGCCAACTGGAGGGCCCCATCATTTAATGGACCATTGGAATTTATTGGATGAAGACTAACGAGTTTATTACACCGTCCGATTAGAAAAGGTACATCATAGCTAATGAACCCCACATGTAGCCCAATATATCTCATCTCTTTCACGAGCCAACAAAACAAAAGAGAGAAATAAAATAAAATAAAAGTCTTTACCTGCACTCACGTCCCTGCACTTACTCTCGTTCTCTCTCTTCTGTAAAAGCTAAATAGAGCAAGAAATGAAAACGTAGAGCTTGAGAAAAAGTGAGCTAATCCTCTGGTGAATGAATCTAACAATGTTCAGATTGCTTCTCTTTTTCCACTCATGGTTTCTCTTATTTTGCTTGTTTCTCTTCACTTGTTCAGCTAAACCTTGTGAGCTTTCTCGCTTTTGCTTTTGCTGTTTTTGGATTCGAATTTGGCCTCTCGATGCTTTGGTTTTTGGCTTTTTGCACCTCAATTGACTTCTTGTGATGATTATCCATGCTGTGAATGTTTAAAATGATATATCCGATGTGTTTGGTTTGGCTAATTATGGTGTATATTTGTTGCTCAATTGTGTTAGATGGGTAGGGTTTAGCCATTTTTGTTGTCAAATTGATGTAGTTATTGATAAGCAGTTTGGATCTATTTGTGAAGCAAAGTAGTTACAGTGTCGAGAGCTTGGGTAGTGTATGTGGTAGTGCCTTTTACTTATTATTTATTTGTTTCCTCAAACAGCTCCCTGGGTTATGCGGATAAGTTGTGGAGGACGAGTTAATGTTCATACTGCTCCAACTAATACTCTCTGGTACAAGGATTTTGCATACACGGGTGGTGTTCCTACTAATTCAACGCTCCCAAGCTATGTTTCTCCTCCGCTCAAGACTCTTCGCTATTTTCCCCTATCTGAAGGCCCTAATAATTGCTACAATATCAGAAGAGTTCCAACGGGACATTATTCTGTAAGGGTGTATTATGCATTGGTTGGGCATCGCAATAATGATCCGAATTTTGATAATGAGCCTCTATTTGACATTTCTGTGGAAGGCACCCAGATTTATTCCTTGCAACCAGGTTGGAGTAGCCATGATGACCAAGTGTTTACTGAAGCTCAAGTGTTTCTTACGGATGGCACAGCATCTATTTGTTTCCATAGCACAGGACATGGAGATCCAGCAATCCTGGCCATTGAAATTCTCCAAGTTGATGATAGAGCATATTATTTTGGTCCAGATTGGGGTCAAGGAATAATTCTCAGAACTGTAGCCAGATATAGTTGTGGTAATGGGAAATCAAAATTTGGTATAGATTACAGTGCTGACAAATGGGGTGGGGATAGATTTTGGAGTCACTTGCTCACATTTGGCCAGCACAATGATAAAGCTATATCTACTGAAAGAAGCATTATGAAGGCTTCAAATACACCTAACTTCTATCCAGAAGCTCTTTACCAAACTGCTCTTGTTAGCACAGATACTCAGCCAGATTTAACATACACAATGGATGTGGATCCAAATAAAAACTACTCAATCTGGCTGCACTTTGCTGAGATTGATGTTGCAGTTACAGGTGTAGGTAAGAGGGTATTCGACATCCTGATTAATGGTGACAGACAATTCAAAGAAGTAGACGTTGCCAAAATGACTGGGGATCGCTACACTGCTCTTGTACTTAACACAACTATTCTAGTCAACGGGAGAACTTTAACAATCTCTTTGCAACCTAAAGAAGGAAATCATGCCATAATTAATGCCATAGAAGTCTTTGAAGTTATAACATCCGAGTCAAAAACTATATTGGAAGAAGGTAAATGATTTTTGTTATCTCCTATGTTACATAGACTTGTACTTTTTGTGATACATTCCACCATAAACATATATTCAAATGCATCTCTATATACCATTTACTAACCTGGCTGTATGTATATACTCTCTGTGATAATTATTCTGATGCTGGTGTCTGCTTTTCTGCTTTCATTAGAGTTGCTCAATTTGTGATTTTTCAACATTTATAAGATGTTAGAATTTTGATTACAAAATATATGGAAATTATCTTTGTGATTTAGGTAGTTTATTTAGATGATTATTATGGGATAAAGATCAGATTAGAATTTAAGTTTTGGATTTATATTTTAATATTTTAGGATTTAGTTATCTTGTAAGCCTATAAATAGGCATATATGTTTCATAACATGTGTGCCCAAGGAACTCATAAAATGTTAGTTTAAGTTCGGTCTCTAAAAAGATAACAATGTTATCAGAGCTTAAATGATCTTAAGGGCTTGTGAGATGGGTCACCAAGGTTGAAAACATGTTTGTGAGAGAATAAATGAAATGATGCTAGTACAAGAAGAAGTGTTAGTGGTTCAGATGCAAAAATCACTACTGATGAAATGCAAGTTTGAGTTGGATGTTCGTGAAAAAGTGCATCTAAAGATGTTTGGAGACATGCGCTTCAAATGTTCGATGGTGACAAAGTGCATCATCAAGGTTTGATGGTGGGAGAGCACATCATCAAACCAATAAACAGATTTTGAATCAAGAGGGAGTGTTAGAATTTTGATTACAAAATCTGGGAAATTACCTTTGTGATTTAGTTAGTTTATTTAGATGATTATTATGAAATAAAGATCAGATTAGAATTTAAGTTTTGAATTTATATTTTGACATTTTAGGATGTAGTTATCTTGTAAGCCTATAAATAGGCATATATGTTTCATAATATGTGTGCCCAAGGAACTCATAAAATGTAAGTTTGAGTTCGGTCTCTAAAAAGCTAACAGATGTTCAGTTAGTTCGCAAACGTTATGGCATCCTGCAATTGTGTAGTTTGTTCACAGTAAATTTCAAAAGTTCTTATCTAGCTGAATTATTCAATCACTGCCATTACTCCAATCTTTTGTAGTCCTAAAGATGAGAAAGATAGTCTTTCACCCTCTAGGTTCAGAAAATAAAATTTGAGTAATCAATTTAGTATGGAAGTTTTTTATTTGAAATCATTGAGTAGATTATGGTAATTATATGACATTGTTGACTTGCATTTGGGTGCTGAACAAATAAACCATTTATAATAGCCTTTAGTTTTACTGTTTGTTTTTAAGCAAAAATTATGAATTATCTTTTTGTTATTCTTTCTTTAATTTAGCTTGTGGATATGAAGTGCAGTTTTGATGAAATTGAAAAGTTAATTACACGTTTTCTTTGCTAACTTAGTATTTTTGGCTATTCTCCTGTGTTAGTGAGGGCTTTACAAGCTATAAAGAGTGCCCTGGGCCTTCCCCCTCGGTTTGGGTGGAATGGTGATCCATGTGTTCCCCAACAACATCCATGGACAGGAGCTGATTGTTTATTCGACAGAACTAGCCATAAATGGGCCATTGAAGGACTGTACTGCCTTGATCCCTTTCTCCCTATTTTAAATTGGTCCCATTTTGTTCTTATTTGTTTCTTGAATTAAATATTGTCTATTGTATCAGTCTTTATAGTGACTAAACCGTTGAGTATTTCTTTTAATGAATTTGAGTATGAATAAAATCAATTGATATTTTACTAAGTTGGTTTCTTCTTGCACAGTGGACTTGACAACCAGGGTTTGAGGGGTTTCTTGCCTAATGACATATCCAGGCTTCGCCATTTGCAGAGCATGTAACTTTTTCCTCTTTTAGTTTTAGTTGGAAACCTTTTTCTGGCTTCACAGATTTTTAAATATTTTTCACCTGTTCACTGCAGAAATTTAAGTGGCAACAGCATTCGTGGGGCTATTCCATCATCTATTGGATCAGTAACGAGTTTAGAAGTACTGTATGTACAGCTTTCATTTTATCCTAGCTGCCTTGCTTTGTTGGTTTGTTAGCGCGAAAAATATAACTTACAAATTTTCTGGTATGAATTTGCAGCTAAAATATCATGGTAGCTATTTTAATTAACTTTTTTCTCAAGTTGCACGCAGTCTTTGGTGGCTTTATCACAAATTTTGGTCATTTACAGAGACTTTACTGTCATAGAAAGTGTTTTATGCAATTAGTGCATTCATCAGAATGCCATCCTTTTTCATTGTACTTCTGTGTTGCAAAAGGCATTTTTTGAGTCACAAGTGTTTTATTAAAATGGGTGTATAATGTAGAAATTTCTTCTCACAGAGACATAGAAGTCTGATTTTTCATGTGGTGCTTCAATACATAGTTTCCAAAGAATTCATTTGTATATGCATTTGTCAACTGTTGAAGTTCAGTAGAGAGAATGATATCGTTTTGGGAAGTCCCTATTTTTAAGTTTTACACAGCATGTAGGCTCTCTTCTACTGATTAGGAGGGTTCGATACCCATTATCTGATTGCATCTAGTGCATGGCAGGGACCTCTCCTACAATTTCTTCAATGGATCAATTCCTGAGAGCCTTGGACAACTGGCATTACGAAAATTGTAAGATTTTCCCACTGGGTGACACAATGATGATTGGTACTGGAGAATCAATATGGGTTTAACTCAAATTTAATGGTGCAGGAATGTCAATGGCAACTCTTTGTCTGGAAGAGTCCCAGCTGCTTTAGGAGGAAGACTTTTGCATGGAGCTAGCTTCAAGTATATACTATACCCTTATGATTGCTCTAATGTCTATAGTTATACAGATAATCTTTTGTCTCTAAGCCTCAAGAGTACTATTCTTATGGTGTTTGTGTTATGCAGTTTTACCGATAATGCTGGACTTTGTGGAATACCCGGATTGCAAACATGTGGTCCCCACCTTTCTGCTGGTGCGAAAATTGGGATTGCTTTTGGTGCTCTTGTGGGATTGCTTCTCATGGTTACCTGTTCAGTCTGCTGGTGGAAAAGACGACAGAACATTCTACGTGCACAGCATATCGCTGGTAAGTACAAGAAACACAAATAGTCTCGGCAAATGTTAGTTGCTATTACTTGTACATCTGATTCTGAAGTAGTATAGTATTTAGGTGGTCCATCTTAGATGATGCGATAAGTCAACTTTCTACCCTCTTAGTATATGAGTCTATACCGTAAAACAGGTTCATGGGATTGATATACACGAGTTCAAATCGTGCTTGCGTTGTTTGTTTGACAGCAAGAGGTGCACCCTATGCAAAAGCAAGGACGCATGTCGGGCATGACATCCAGATGGGAAGGCATTACAACGGAAATGCTCGAACAGCTGCTGAAAATGGACCTAGCTTACTCTCGTGATTAATCAAATACAATCAGATCATAGCATTTCTTGCATTTTGCAACTTGTAAACATGAATCTTTGTCTCGGGGGAGATACCAATGTACTCATTCTTGAAAATACTGTGGCAGGGAGTTGGGGAAGACATCAGGTCGATTTCCTAGGTGCCACTAAACGCCTTATAGAGTGATAAATCATGTACATTCACTTTTTGTTTTCCATTTCTTTGGCTCAATTCCAGCCAACGAATGTTGTAACAATTTCCAATACAGTTGCATATATATAGTTTGAAAATTTGCCTGGTTTCTTAACAGTGTGCATACATACATTCTAATCCCATATTGAAACATAACAAGCAATCATGATGGTCAGTTATCTCGTTAATATAACACATCTGCTGTTGAATCAGAATTACTAGTTCACTTCACTTGTATTATATACATTGATGTTTAGCTAACTGCCTAATGATTTAGTCAATAGATTGGTTAGGGCAGTTTATAAATGAAAGTGAGGGTAGCTTCGCAATTATAAGTGAGCAGCATGATAGTTAGAGTCTCAGGTAAAGTAGTCTAGTCCGTGCCAAAAAATTTTAAAAAATACAGTATAGATTGTAAATACATAAACTTAAAAGAATGACCACAATTCAGCTAACCCGAAATTCATCAGAACTGCTACTATTTAGCACTCCACAAAAATAGCAGTGCAATTAAAATAATAAGGAATTAGTAGCGAGTTCAAATCTTAGCTACTTATAAATAACTTTTCTGTATTACAGCCACAGACAAATTGTGAATATGTGAACTCAATGAAGTTTGTCTCACATTTTAATTGCGTTTTTTTTTTTTTCACCTTTTATGTTAGATGCATTATTTGATCTCGAAAACATACATACTCTCATTTAAGGAGATATATCTTTTTAAGACCAAGCATTTAGCATTATGAAGGCTACTGCTACAGTTGTACTTGAGGTTTAGAGAGAGTTTTAAAAATATACATTCCATTGATAGGATTAAATAATAATAATTCAAAAAGATGAAGTATGATTGAATAATTTGTAAAAGAGTGGAAAATATAGATTAGAGGTGGAAAATAGAGGAAAGAGGAGGCAAATGTTTGGAATACTATGCTTTTCAGTCCTGGATAGATAAATCTTTAGAATATGATGTTCCAACCACTGCTCCCAGTAGAATATCTGATTCTTCTGTATAAACAGAAGAATCATGTGTGCAGGTCTAGTCGCGCCGTCCAGGCGGCGATGAAAGGTGACTGCGTGGGTCCCCCCCACTTTTTACCCTTTTTAATCTTCATTTTTCACCTCTCTAATTCACATTCTCTCTTCAATGGCTTCTTCTTCTTCTTTTTCAAAAGGACATTACAGAGGTGTCCGAAAGAGGCCACGGGGCCGTTTTGCCGCCGAAATACGCGACCCCTGGAAGAAAACTCGGATTTGGTTGGGTACATTTGACACACCGGAAGAAGCTGCACTCGCTTACGAAACCGCTGCTCGCTCCCTTCGTAGAGCCAAAGCTAGAACCTATTTTCGTGCTCCGGCCACCGCGCTTTCCCTCGACCTCCACACCCCCACCGATTCGCACCACCCTTGTACTGCTTCCGCCCCCCGCCGCTTCGCTCTTGGTGAGTTTCTGCAAACTGCTGTACTCAAAGAGACAAGCTTTACCGGCGAGGCTTCCGGTTCCGTCAAAACAGAGATTCCTGGGAATGTCGCCGGCAGTGGTGTTCCGCTGCCTGAACATGGTGGTGCGGCGTCGGTGTTTAGTACTGTACAACGTGGGTTGCCCGTTGATTTGAATGAGCCGCCGCCTTGGTGGCTTTGATTCAATCACAACTACCGATCATCTTAGTTCCTTACTGTTAGGACATTTTCCCGCTGTTTTTATGAATTAAGTATTATCCTAAACATCGTGGTCAAGGAAACAAAGATTTGTGTTCTGACTTGTGACTGTAAATTAATCAATGTTATTCACGTTTTGATTTGTTCTTCTTATATTTTGATTGAGCTCCAAAGTAGAAAGAAAAAATGATACCAATATCATATTCGCTCAAACAAGAGACACCTCCAATCAAGATTTAAGCATTATTAACAGATAATACTCATATTTACATATTTATTTGCATCATCCCAACAATGTTTAAACAAAAATATGGCATCCAAGTGCAAACGGCTACTAATACCAAGTAACAGTGTATCCATTTTATATCTCCTAAAACTGTATATTATGTATGAAATAAAACTCGTATGTTTCATGATCATTTCACAAGGATGAAGTCTCTGGATCACTTGAAATAGGACGAACATCCAAACTTAGTTCTTCTTGCGACATCTCCTCAGTTATCCTCCATCTGGATACATTACACGAGCATAAAATCGAATATAATGGATCTTGTGATTGTTAAACAAACAGAAAAAAAGGGTTTAGTTACCTTTCTAGAACAAATTTCCCTTCCTTGTACTTCTGGCTTTTGTCATGAGCTGCCACCTGTACCGTAACACAACTCCTTTAATCAAATTAAAACAAAGCTATGATTTGTTCGTGTATAGCGAAAACATGTGTTTCAAAAAGTTGACCATCCAACCTAACGATATAAACAAAGAGTGCAGATTAACTAGCTATCAAAAAAGCTGTAACTTTTGAGAAAGCTTGTGATTATCGCGATAAGTAATGTAGGGACATTGGAGAAGCTTACATATTTCCAACCAAGAAGTTGTCCACAGCAACAGCAAAATATGTCTTGCACAGTATGCACCCCGGAAATCATCATTCGCTCCTCACATGACCCGGCTGTTACATTCACACTGAAGAAAACAAGTTACGAAATTGCTTAGATATATTTTGTAATGCTAACAAGAAAAAAGCAAAATCTTTGAATTTCATATTTTGTTGCATTTACAGCATATAAAGTCTGGCATGACACACATGACACTTCCTGGAAAAGGAAATAAGATAATATCGAGGAAAAAAGGCATTAGCTTGTTCACCAATATTAATTTAATCGGTTGAATAACGGATTTATAAGCCAACATCCTTACTGATGTCTTTGCCATAAGTTCGGCTATCCATGGATATTAAGGAAATCAGAAAGATTCTCTGTGAAACTAAATTACAGAACAGATTTAAGAAAATCATAACCAAAGCGCATAATCAGGCTATTCTTAGGTCTGGTAGCCCTTATACCACATACATTACAGAAACAGAAACAACAATGCAAATTTATATAATTTGAGAATATGGACTAAAACTTACACGTTGCTGAAAAGATATGCCCTCCCTTTGCGACAATTGAAAGTCTGATCCATCAATAAACAAAACTATTAAGAAAAACCAAATGAATGTACATCTGCCAAGTCATTAGATCATGTCCATATCGAATAAAACAGCCAAACTAAAAGGTAGGATTTACAATAACAAACAAAAAGCCCATTTTTTGTAACGTTTGAATCCAAAAAGAGAATTATTCCCACGTAAGAAACTCAAACGAAACAGTTGTTGATTGACATGAGGACATTAGCATCACGATTGTGAATCTTAATTAGCTTAAAGTTGACAGAACGTTACAAAAAAACACAACATAATGATGTAATTGTGTGAGAGACCTGTTCTTGTTCCTATCTCGGCAACTTTGACCATGATACTCACTGGTTTAAGCAGTTATACATAGTTACGGAGAAATCAGTAGTTGGCTGCCCACATAATAGTTACTGATTCTCCAAACACAATCTCTTTTAGCCATTTTGAGCTCATAATAGCAGTTGCCATCGTAACCATAGCACAGAAAGCATATGAATGGATATAAAAACTTGAAAGTTTCCGAATAACTGGCAAGATAAATATAAGTTCCCTCTGAAGTGTCCAAGTACTAACACACTAACGAGTGAACTTCAAATGACACCACATTAAATCAGGTGATGCAAAGTGAATGACAATGGAAACATGCATCTTAAGTAGGAGATAAACAAGCATTTCAAAACTGTACAAACTGTAAGAAAATAAGATAATCACACTAATCAAGCTATCGTCAATTGCTAAACTTTAGTCTTCAATTTAACTATAATTCCCTGAGAAATATATTACAGTAATCAACTAGATTAATGAAGAATGACCATCCATCCAAATACACAAATTCCATCCAAATAAGAAACACCCAATTAGAATGAGATAAACCCTAGAAACCTTAACTCTTGAAAGCAACCAAAATTTACCCAGCTAAGATCTAAATCGATCACAATAACAAGCAAGAAACTATATCCATCAAATTGAATTTTAATCGCAAACAATTAAGCGGAACAAAAAAGGAATTGGAAAAAAGAGAGAGAGAGAGGATGAAGAGAGTACCCGAGAAAGAACATCGTCAACAAGAGCAAGGGAAGTGTCACAGAATCTGCACCTGTAACTTCTACCTTCTAAATCAACCACGAAGATTCTCCCCATTTCTGCTCCTTCCTAGCTCCGCCCTCGCATACCCACCCAAATTAAATCAATGCTTCATAATATTAATCTTTTGATAATCGGATCTGCAACTGTTCGTGGGCCGGGCTTGCTCCAGTGGATCAGGATTGGACGTTCATTTTTTAAAAAAGCCTGGTCAATATCCGAACCTTGTCAAAGACCGAAGATTTATGAGTCGAGTTTGATTTTTATATAAATATCCAACCCCGATTCAAGCACGGCCCGAAAAATAATTTTATTTATTTAATTTTTATAAAATACGTGTTAAATTCAACTCGACCCGCCCGACGAACAGGTCTAATCAGAAATGACATGTGGAGTTTTCTTCTGCTCAAATTGGTTTTCTTTGCTTGGTAATTTGTTCTGGTCAATTTTAATTTTTAACTAATACATTAATAAATTTATATATATTCGTAAATTTTTCTGCTAGCATTTTGTTTTTAATTTTATATATGATATTTGGATCAGTTTTTCATGCAAGAATTACAATATAAATATTTTCTAAATTTAATTGATTACATGGAAAAAATAGATCACATTGCTTTTTCTTATTAATTTATTAGTCATGGGGTTCCTTTTAATTTTAAGGACTTTGAGAATAGGAAGCTACTATTTATTTAAAGCTGGCTATTATATGTTCTTTAATTGTTCCAGCATCATTCAAGTTCTAAATACTTGTAAGGGAATACTTCAAAACATGCTATATGGTTCGGTCGTTTTGTAAAAAAGTTACTGTTGAATTTTTTTCTTACTGTTGAATTTTTTTTGTTAAAAAATGCTTGTGGTTTCAAAAGTTAGTAAAAAGAGAAAATTCAATTTTTAATTACGTCATGAAGAGGATATACTTGTCCATTCGAACTAAAATTTTGCAGTTTAGTTAATAAAAATAATACACCCTTAATAATAAATTTTAGAATTTTTTGAGAAGCACATATATTTTTTTTATTCCAAATGTGAAGATAATTTTAAAGAAATTATAATAAAATGAATATTTTTTGGAAATCATTAATGTTTAAATAATATGCTTACGCTATACAAATGTTGAATTGATTGAAATGCTTTTTGTATAATTATTGATATAATGAAAATATGTTCTCTTTTTTTCCTAACTTTTGAAAACACAATCAACTTTTTGAAATAAAAAAATTTTGGAAAAATCATTTTATAAATCGGCCAAACTACTAGACATATTTTAAAATTTACCCTACTTTTACATTTCATACATTGTTTATTACATAGATTTTTTATTTTGTGTATGAATTAAAAAGGCTTTTGAAGTTGTCTTCATTCTCCTACTTCCCTCTAAGTTCAAGTAAATGTCCTAGTGAACCAGCTCACCTATAAATGAATATGCATCAGACTCAAAAAAATCAAAAATATAAAATGTTTGCTAGAATACGCAGGGGAGGGGGGCAGCGTGTCAATGTCACCTCAATGGGCAACAACTGTCCACTTTAAAAAGGCGGCAAAACCATCGGCCGCCCCACCACTTAACCTTTTCTCATTTTGTTTCCAATTTCTTTGATTATGGCTGCTGCCCCTTTTTATTTTTATAATCCCATATATTGTAATATTGGGAGCCGGAAACTAACCGAGTCAAACCCATTTTTATCATCAAATTTTTAACGAGCTCGAATTTAATTGAACCAAACTTGAGTTATGTTAAATGTAAGCATACACCAAATTTAAATTTAGTTGGGTTTAACCGAATTTTAGATCCAAGTATATCAATTAAAATTTTGACAAGTTAATTAATTTAGAATTTAAAATGATGTATAGAACTTTCTGTGATAGCTATACTGTATAACTTTTATATTAAATTTATTATTTCTTTTTAATTAAAAAATACTGTTAAATTTGTATTACAACCGATATTTAATTCGGTAATTCTATATTGACACAGCTTGTCTGACATCCATTTACACTTTACAATCTCCGCCATTCATCTTTGGGTAATTAAATCTCCACCGTAAGATGAAAACAAGATGGATGGTGGAAATTGCATAGTGTCAAAGGATGTCAAACAACTGGTGTCGATATAGAATACTGTAATTAATTTGTAAGATTGTTTTTTTCGTAATAAACTAAATTTGATGACTTTATTTTTAACTTACTTTAATAGTCATTGGCTTAAATCACACCACACAAATAGACGTGAACGATGATGAATGGAGAAGTAACCGTTACTTTGAAAAAAAAATCACAAAAACACTCAGCAGTCAATCAAAAATAGGGAAAAGATAAAATAGTAGTTATGAAAGCCGAAAACTTGAAGTATAAAAATGTGAAATTGACAGAATGGAAATGGATGGGACCCGCAAACAGACATTTTCAAAGCACATCAGCCTGCCGGTGCTTCTCTCAGTCCTTATCGAGGAGACGTGGCCTCCCCTTCTATCGAATTTAGGGAAAAAATCAGCTCTCCGCTAGAATGTCCCCACTTCTGTCTCGATCCAAATTCTTGACATGTGTCAAATACATCCTAATCAGCATAATTCATTCACATCACGTTGATTAACGTTTTTAACCTAATTATCATTATGTTAACTCTTTCTGACATCAGCCAAAATACTCTACCGATTTCTCAACACTGAATTCACTCAACGATTGCGGGCTTGAATCTATTCTCCCATATATACCAATTTCTCTTGCGATCATATTTCTTTTGCTTATTCCATTTTTGTTTTGTGATTGATAGTGAGGTCTTTTTTGTTCCAATTTTTTTTATTGATCTTACCCATTCTAATCCAAAATCAACCATTCTTCCAATTCTGATAACCAAATCCACTTCTTCTGATTGTCAATTTATTTCAATGAAGGATGAAAACTTTTTTTTTATTGAACTCAAGGAGCGGCAAACGTCGATGGAGGTAAAATCAGATGTTGTTGAAGTTCAGAATCCCCAAGGTATAGAGCCTTGCTGAAACAGAATTAGATTTCAATTACGATATAATCGCATTTCTATGTCTACGGCAAAATCACAGTCAATTAGAAAGTTTCCAGAGAAATTTTAATTTCTCAAAACAAGTATCATTTGCCTCAAAATTACTCTTTTACTATTGGTATAAGAAAAACAAAGCCAGAATAACATTAACACTTATTGATTTAAACCCCTAAGTTCGGTTAATTTCTTCACTGAAATTGATATATTATATATGCAATACATCAAATTATTATTTTATTTATGTGGCAAGATTTGAAACAATTGAGAATACAACATACCTTGAGCCAAGAGAACAGTAGATAACAATCAATTATATTTAAGCGAAACCTGTTGAATTAAGAGGGGAGAAGAAGCAACTCGAATAAGAAACCGAGTTTAAAATGAAGAAACTAAAATCAAAAGCTTTGATTGCGAGAGAAATCGTAGTTTTTGAAGAATAAATTTGTGCATGTTAAAGAGTTTTTGTTGAGATAAATCAGTGTTGAGAAATTGGTAAAGATTTTTGGTTGGAGGAGTAAACAAAGTGAGAATAGGATAACAACGTTAATTAACGTGATTTGAAGAAGTTGTGCTTGTTAGGATTTTTTGACACATGTCAAAAATTTGGATGGAGACATTGTTGAGGACATCTTATTAGGGACAGTTGATTTTTTCCCCTGATTAATTTTAAAATTGTTTATTTCAATTTAACCAAAGAAAATGATCACCTCTATTTTGGTTAAATTCGAATACAACCCTTATACTGGCAGATTTCTTGTAAGAAAACATTAGATTTTGTTACTCCAGCAAAATATCACTTATTTTTTATGTAATTAAAATAATCATTATTTCATAAATAAAATAGACTTGTTCACGGACTTGGGAAGACATTCTCATGGGTTGGATTTGAACAATTGGTTTTTTATTAAGTTAAGTCCGAGACCAAAAAACTTTAATCTTTTGGGTCGGAATTTGATATTAGTATAAAAAAACACGAGCTTGATGAAAACAAAATTATTTATCATGGATATAAATTCTCATATTTAGTTAAATATTTTGAACCTTTATATTAGTACACTGTACATTTAAGTTTGACTGTAACAAGTCGTATGTTAAATGTAAGAAAAACATGTAATCATAGGTAGGATATGAATATTTTTGTTTAAAAATTGTGGCTTTCTTTATATCTTGCCAACATATTTGTAAAAAAAATATTTGTGGACCTATGGATCAGGGTTTGAAATGATATCATAAACTAAACTCATCGAAGTGTTGAAAAATGGACAGGTCGAGCTTGAATTGCTATTTTATTTATAGCTCGACCAACTTATGTGTTTAGTTTTCAAATTCATAAAGGACAAAATATGTCTACCGCCTGTAACGGTGTAAAATGAGCTTGAGTTGTTTTTACGAACAACTTCATATTGAGTTTGATAAAAAAGACCGACTCCGCTAGATTTTTTAATAATCTATTTGTGGCCATGATTTTTGGCACCGATCCTTGTAACGAATAAAATTTGGATAAGCAAAAGCTTGTTGATCAAAAGCTAACCTGTAAACAAGCTCAATTAGAATATCGTATATAGTTTATGAACTGACTCGATATAAGCTCGTGAACTATATTTCTATTTTGCATAACATAGAATTTTAATTATGGTTAATGATACGTTATGCGTGTAATTTAATAATTTAATATTTTTTATTCACATATAGTTGATTTGGGTATTTTATTTTTGACAATTTAGTTCGTAATGGCTAATTAACATTACAAATGTGTAAATTTAAAATTGTTTGATGTATTAAATTTGGTATGATTATCTTTTGTTTGTTAGTAAAATAATAAAGTTAGATGGTCATGGAAAAGGTAGCAAGTTATTTGCAAACAAATAAAGGATAAATAATTATAAATTTTAT